>OX381704.1:116586094-116852090 GCA_947462335.1 Harmothoe impar
GGTACCTAGCATCAAAGAGTGACTGCTCCCCCTCCCCAGGACCCTCAGGGGTGATCCATTTAGTATGTCACGCCCGAGGGGGTGGGGGGGTCTTTTTTTTGTGTGACAAAGTGTGACGAGGGGGTGGGGGGGTGTATAGGATTATGTGACGTCACACTCTCAGATTTAAAAAAAAACATATATTAAATAAGTGTTGTTTAATTGGTGATATCTCCAGGCTAAAAACATACTGGTGGTTGTAGTAGACCTACAACTACCAGCCCCATCCACTTTAGACAGGTCAGCCTTCATCATCCTTCATCTGCTTAACTGACCTCGGTTCCATGCAATCAATGTAGAGGGTAACACAAGATCCCGTATACATGGATGTGCGACTGGCTAGGTTATATTTTGAGCAAGACCCTCCTTGCCATGGGTCTGCTTTTCCCAAGAAATCCCTTTCACAAGGGCTACCTTTCACCAAAACCACCCTCACCAAGGGTATCTTTTCTGAGATTTCAACAAAATCTGTAAAAACAAGGGTTACTTTTCGGACATCTCAGCAACAAAGGTCACTTTTGACTAAAAATCCCTTTCACCAAAGGGTCACACCCAGAGAATTTGCTTAAACCTAGACACAAAAATCTCCTCCATAAGGGGTCAATTTTCACGTCACCCAGGGAAAGGGTTGCTGGAGAGCCAGCCACATACCTGTGTTGAAATAAAATTGAGTGCCCCCCCCCCTCCGCCAGGTAGCAGTACCAGCACACCTTTTATAGGGCACCTAAGATCCCCGATAAAATATTTATAGCTCATATCTCGATATAAGTGGAGATATATGCGACAAAAAATGTCGCCCATCCTTCAAGCCTGCAGGTGATAATATGGGGAGCCCATAAGCACCCGGAAATTGGCCATCATGTGACCAGACTTAGGCGCCCTATTCCTGTGACCACTTGCAAGAATCCATGGATCAAGGCCACAAAAATCTAGGGTGCCACCAATATTCATATAATTTTGTTACTGCCTCTTTGAACAGTTGTAATCCGAAAAGGTTCTAATCGATAAGGTACATCATGCCTTCACATCATAACATCACTATTTGTAAGGGGGGGGGGGTGTCAGCAGATTTGTGACATACTTTTCTGGGGGGTGTTGGGAGAAGTGTGACAAAGTGTGACATGGGGGTGGGGGGGTGTTTAAAATGGCCCAAAAAAGCGTGACATACTTAATGGATCACCCCTCACCTCTCTTGTCAATTAACCCAACCACACCTAAAATTGTAATATTCAATGATAGAAATTGGAGAGTAATAAGAGTTATAACCCTAGATAAGAATTAGCATGATAACATGCTCTTGTATTGTGTTCTCATCCGTACCTGTATAAATGTTATTTATGTCAATTATCAATTAATTGGGACAATCTACATACTATCCCAGGTACTGTCGTCACATAAGACAGTCTCTGACATTTTATTTATTCCCTGGATGATGTTTGTTGAATAATAAAATAATGTGCAAATCAATTCTGGTGTTCGTTTTGGATTGAGCAGCAACCCACCTTAATTCTCAGCCCAGACTGTGCTTGGAGCGCGTGCCGTGACGGCGCTCAGCCAATCAGCGCGCGGTACGTCTCCCTACATAACACCCTGCCTTCCCGCAGCCGCCGCACACACCACCCCGGGACTTACCACTAGACACTGGACACTGGAACTGGAATCAAAGACCAAGGAGGATACCTTTATATTAGTCATTCCTCTCTGCTGTAATAGGCCTCCTTCCCCCCAAGCAGCGCTACACTTACACTGGCCTGCCAGAGCTCCTGCATGATCCCGCGTATCTTGATTAACGTAGTGGGAGCGGTCAGGGCAGCTAGTCTAGCCTAGAGGACGCCGGACCATAAGTGGATTTTAATACTTCCAGTTCCACCCAGGAAACTTCCTTTTTTGGCTTTTACCAGCTGTGCCTTTAGCACCCCGGGCAGGCAGCATGGAGTTGTAGCCGTGTGACTTACTGCAGCGGTGGAGCTTACACCCTGACACACCGTGGAGTATAGTAGTGTGTAGCAGGGGGCACCCACGGGAGGAGGAGCCGCGGGGGGCACACATGAGACACAACCCACACCTCACGGTACGTGCATTAATATTATCATAAATATACATACATATCCAGGGGCGGATCCAGGATTTTGGAAAGGGGGGGGCGTGATATAGGCAATGTACTGGGGGTATTGAATTTTTTTTACATTAAAATGTACAGACAAATAGGGGGGGGGGGCGCACGCTGGGTCCGCCCCCCCCCCCCCTAAAGCCGCCCCTGAATTATCTATGATATTATACAGTGGGTGTCGTTCTGTGGTCACGTGTACAATGTTTACAGGTGTTTCAATACAGGTCAGGGTCCCCACGTGTCATGTAATGTCATGAAATTTGAAAATTATGGAATGTTATGGAATTATGTAAAGATTTGCTGTGTGTCATGGAATGTCATGGAAATGGAAAATACATTGTATTACAAAATCTCTGCGAATGTACCATTTCCCTTTTAGATTCTAGGATATTTCTCATGGGCCAAGCCCCTTGAACGCGCAGCTCTCGCTCCCACAAAACTATAATAAATGTCTGACATGGAAAATCGAGATTTTTGTCATGGAAATGTCATGGAATTTCAATCTGAAATTTGTGTGGGAACCCCGAGTCAGGTGTGACTCTCAAACTTACTAAAGTGGCCGCAGGGTTTCCTAAACCAGTGGCCCCAGAAGCCCAAAGAGGGGTAAAAGTTGACCTGGCGAGCAGGAGCATTTTTTCCCCTCTGGCAATCGTTGGTAAAAATGTCTTTCTAATCCTCTCTAAACGAATTTCCAGGAGTAAAGAAATAGAATGATACTCGTGATGTATGCTCGTTTGCCTACCTGAGACATAATAAGAAACAAACGAACATAATTAACACCCAAGCGTGCTCGTTAATACCACAGTATTTCTATGTGAAAAGGTGGTCGTTTCTAAAGAGGAAAGGGCTGTTTAGAAAGTCAAACGACCACGTTTTCATGATTGAGAGATACTTTGCTAACGAGCACGTTTGGGTGTTCACGGTGTTGATTATTGTTATTGTATTTCTTGACTCGTGAAAATTCTCTTGAAAACGCATTTTCATCCACGATTCTCAAAGCGAAAAAGTGTCCAGACTGTTTTCCTGGCGACCTGGGTCATGGTGGCTTACTACACTTTAATAATTTAATAATGCCTTTTGAGGGTTAAGTGCTAGGCAAAGGGGTTTCACCGTTGGGTGAGCGCCCTTGCGTCTGATCTGCGTATGATACCAACTTTATTCTGAAAATCTCTTGGACGGTAAACTCATTTGTGTGTTCCCATGGCCTTACCAGTGACTGCAGAGGGATTTTCGGCGACCTGTGCCATTTTCCAGGCGACTTTTCGACCTGGGGCAATAATTCAAGCGACCTGGCGACTTTTGCAAAAAAAAAAAGATTATAGGATAAAGGGTCTAAAAAACCTGGGGGCCTTAATTTCGGCGACTTTCCGACCTGAGGGCGGGGGGGGCCCTCTGCACCCCCTTACCAAGTCACGTGAGAGCTCGTTATTTTCATAGCCTGCATTAACAAATGAAAATAAAGCATATATATATATATATATATAATTATATATATATATATATATATATATATATATATATATATATATATATATATATATACATGTATATATATATATATATATATATATATATATATATATATATATATATATATATATATATATAAATATATGCCTCTGAATGGGGGTTGATAACATGAGAAAAAATGAGATAGATTAGTAGAATCTCTTGAGACACGCTGCTACCTGTGTTGATAATGTGTGGTCAGCGTGTTGATAATGTGTGGTCAGCATGACGTAACAGAGCGGTCAGCACGGATCTATTCTGTCAAGGAGATAACAAGGTCAATTACATCATTATGTCACGTGACTACTGATAGGGCTGTGGTGGTGTGGCCACCACGGCCAGCCCGCTTGTTGGTGGAGAGAAGTCAACACTTGGTGTGTGGTGGGGGGGGGGGGGGGGGTGATAAGGGCTGACCAGGCTGTACCCACGGTGCCTGCACTCTATAGGGGTCAAGCTGGACGTCCTATGGGCGCATCGAATTCCAGTCAACTCGCCCACTGACCAACTCGCCCACTCCCCAACTCGCCCACTACCATTGCTCCCACTGACCAACTCGCCCACCTACCATCTCGCCCACGTACTATCTCGCCCACCTACCAACTCGCCCACCTACCAACTCGCCCACCATATTATAATCATGGAGAGGTAGGGGTCAATATGGTTTCATCAATATGTATCTGGTTATAGTTTATGGTCATAGCCTTCTTTTCAACGGCGCTAAGGAAGACATTACAGTACCTAGTTTTAACAAAAAATGATTTAAAGAAACCCATACCCAATCATTATATTATTAAAGATCTCCCTACAGTGGTTGACAAGTTGACCAAGCCATAGGGCCACCTTTTATTATTCCTTGGACTTCGGTTTTTTTAAGCAATATTTTGGGCGGAGGGAGGAAAAATAGCCAAATCAAAATAAAACGGCCTAGTGGGCGAGTTGGAAAGTGGGCGAGTTAGAGAGTTGGCGAGTTAGAGAGTGGGCGACTTAGAGAGTGGGCGACTTAGAGAGTGGGCGACTTGGAGAGTGGGCGACTTGGTAAGGGGACGACTTGACCAGGAGAATTAGTGGGCGACTTGGTAGTGGGCGACTTGGAGAGTGGACGACTTGTCTGGATACCGGGCGCATCCATTACTTAAGCTTGTAACTGGTGAGCTAAGCACTGATACAAGCGGTCACATGGGCACAAGCTGTTACATAATGCACCCTAAAAATTCTGCAGTGAATGCAGGGTGTTATCTGATTGGTTGATAATGCATCCAGCTACACGCCTATAGCAAATAAAAGCCATCCACGTTATGGGTTTTGAAATATACCCCCTTTCCACTGATTTCTGGGTGTAAAATACCCCGCTTTCAAGCTGAAAACGCTGAGTTTTTAACCTTTGAAAACACCCCTTATTTCCAACCGCTGACTTTCTTGCCCCTAAAACCACCCCTTTTTTATGCCATCAGTCAGCTAGACGTTTACACTGGAGTCGGCACCAAATCTCCCAGGCACGGTCAATGACCCCCCCCCCCCCCCTCCACACACACACCGTACAGCACCATGCCGACCCGCCTCCTAGACTTTTTTATAGTCTGTGGTGACATGGGCGCCGTGTTGGCCAACACCACACAACAACGGCCACTGATAACACTGATAAGGGTGGTCACCTGTAACCTACCCCTATAGGCTATACCGAGGTTGCAGGTTAGGCCTGAAAAAAAAAGTTGTGTTCCGGTAACATGGCCAAAAATATACAGGGTCGGTAGGTCGGATTTTTTTTTTTTTTACAATTTTTTTTTGTCAAAAAAGTCAATTTTAGTAGTAAAAACGGCCTTATTTTAGTAGGGGGCACCTTTGCTTGATCTGGTACCCGGAGAGATAAGCACTGATAACAGCCAGCATGATGGTTACCAGGACGGTGCGTTTTGTAATGCACCCCGAAAAGTCTGCAGTGAAAGCCAGGGAATTATCTCATTGGTTGATAATTCAACCAGCTACACGCCTGTATTATACTATGCTGGTGGCCGGCCCCTGAGCTTAATCTAGATAGCAGTGTGACGGCGGTACCAGTATAGTATTATACCACCCTCCCCCATTGTCTCTAGTGTGAAGTGAGGGGATTAGCCAATGATACTCTTGCCCCTACCCACCCACACCCACACAGACCCCGCCTAACCCTGTAGTGAGATGAGATCACATCACCGGCGTGTTTATCAGTGCAATAGTGCCTTACCCCCCCCCCCCCCCCCCCCAGCACAGCGTGCACACTGGGGACCACACTTGGCAGCGCCATGTGGCCAGAAGCGCATCACAGCTAAATGCCGTGCCAATCACACCATTTAGGGCGGGGGGGGGAGGGGGTTTAGGGCTTAACATAAAATAGTACCACATGTGGGATCTATCCGGGGACGTTACGTCACGTGACGTCACGCGGCGCTGTCACCTTACCCAGGTCACCATGGTAACCACTGAGTGCTCCCATCTCACCCCTGCGTCTACACCCCGTGTCTGTACACCTAGTGTCACCCTCGGCCTGAGAACCATCTGGCCAATGGCCACTCAAAAAAGAATTGTTTCTCATCACCAAGGTCTGAAAAATATGACGAGGGAGGCTTATTTTAACATATTTTTCAATAAAAATCTAAAAAAACACTGCCAATCCAGCCGCCGACAACACATTACATCCCTAGACGCTTGCTGGGGCATGGTGTGACATGCAGTTGTGCATATACATTGTACCTGGAATAATAAAATGGCCGATTTGTGACTGGCTTGCCCATGACTACACTGGAGCCGGCACCAAATCTTCCAGTTCGGTCATTGGGCCAATTAAAAAAAAAAAGGTTTGTTTCCGGTATTAAACCCGACCGGGTCTAGCAAAACAGTGCCGGGTCCCCCTACTCTTTTTTAATTCTGGGGAATTTTGCTATTTGCCGGTTTTTACGGTTTGTAAATCGGACAAATAACAAGGTTTTTAGGGCAATATCACTGATTCCAGGTCTGACAATGAGATTGAAAAAAAAAGTAAAAGAATCCAACCGGCCGGGCCTGCTTTGTCAGACCATGTTACCGGAAACCAACCTTCTTTTTTTTATTGGCCTTATGATCCACTTTGATTACATCAATTAGAATGAAGACAACACCTACACTATAAGTGTCATTTGCAGGCATTATCGGTAAACTTTGCATCCTCCTGGTTACATACAGAAGGCCCTGAGGGCTGTAGTTTACTAGATTTATTCAGGGACACACCAGCAGGACTGATGTTGGAGAGAGATAAGAATGATTTAAGGACAGACAATAACAGTAAAACATGGGCAGCGTTACCTCTGATTCCATGGCATCGGGGAGGTAAGGCAAAAAAAAAGAGATATGTTTCAAGCAACATGGCAGGAAAATGTAGGGTCGGTAGGTCTGATTTTTTCTTTTCTTTTTACTTAAAAAAAATAAAGACATGAAAATACCACCCAGCCTCTCCGAAGATCCTAAAATTGACCATAAAAGGGTAAAAATACGAAAATTACTTCAAAATTGCATAAAAAATGTAGGGGCGGCCCTGTTGTGATAGGGTCGGTCCTGAAACAAATTTTTTTGGCCTAATGGGTGGGAGGGGAGAGGGGGTGAAATTGAACGTAAAATGGCCCAGCAGCTGGTATATGTCAGGTGTGGAGGGGGATACATTGTACGAGCCGTGGTGTGGAGAAGGTGATTTGTCAGCTTGTAATGGGGCTGCATTAACCCTGGTGGGGCGGCATGATGCCTGAGGCCAAAAAAAAAAAATAGACAAAGGCCTTTGCCTTTATTTCATGTTTTTTACTCTTCAAATATATGTTTAATTGCATATAAATGGCCATAATAATTTGAACAAATGATGACGCCACAGGCCATGGGATATGCGAACACCGTATCCCATGGGGGGTATGGGATACAGGATTTTTAGTACTTAAGCATAGTGGTCATCTTATCCACCATGAAATAAAGGTGTGTTCTTCAGGTTACATAGTCTAAGCATCTATAAGTAGGGTTGGTCGTTTTATCTATGTATTTATTGACTCACAAATTTAAGCGTCAGAGTTGGCAGAACCACCAACTGTTATGAATTTTATGGTGTAAAGTATGTTATTTATTTCACTTAGTCTTAGATATCAATTGTACAAGACCTCTTCATTGTACCAAATCAATGAGCTAGCATTAGTAGTAGTAAAGATATCTCATGTAAATATCATACTTAAAACTAACATCACGAAATATATCAAAGTAGTCCTGTAGTGGAGACTAGGCCCGGTCCCTACACTCTCAGACAGAAGTGACACCCATGCTCGTTCCCAAAAACGAGAAATACGACTGTTTTTCCACTGTCTTCCAATGTCCCTGAAATCAAGAAAAGGGGGTGTTTTTTTCCAAAATAACTTCTGCCTTTTTTTTTAGAGAGAAAAGGGGGGTATATTTGGAGGCTATGTCTTCAGATTTATCAAAAATGGGTTATTTTATAGACTGAACACCCACATTGAATAAAGGGTGTACCAGGATACAAGGGAAGTATAGAACCAGAGAGAAGGGAGAAGTTTCTTGATATTTCAGAAAAAGAGGGTGTTTAAAAATATGTCAGCGTTTAGCAAAAAAAGGGGCATTTTTTTTACCATGAAAAGTCCGTGTTTTTTCACAAAAAGGGGTCATTTTCTGACCAAAAGTCCGTGGAAAAGGGGTATTTTTGACTGATGGGAACGAGCATGATGTCATTACTGTCCGAGAGTGCAGGGACCGGGAGACCAGGTGTTAGAGGGTCTGAGGGTGTGAATTCAAGTTCTTAAGAGTAGGTTACGACACAGAGCTGATCCAAACCAATCTGCCAGTTTATTTTTAAATAGTTTGACGTAACTGGATTATAAAGGGTTTCAACGGAATACGGGGACTTTCGAGGCCAATCTGTTGGGCAAATACACAACTTAAACAAATCCTGTATTCTTATACAGTATTACACACAACTATCACAGCTTACTAGTATCTCATCAATATGCATCTCATTGGTATTCATGAGCTCCCCCTGGACAGAACCCTGGCAGGTGTGTGCCTCTACATGGGTCCCCACAATTTTGACCATGTCGCTATGTCGAGTTTTAGCAGAAGGACTGTGTCATTGTGTCGATTTTTAGGTATATAAGAACTTAGAGAAAAATCCATGTGAGTCGATTCTTATCCCTAATTTTCCTGTGTCTGTCGATTTTCAATAGGGCCTAAAAGCGCAGTGTCGCTCTGTCGCCCGTGTCGATTTTTACCCATGTAGAGGCACAGGTGTTGTACCTAATCACGGTGTTGAGTAACTGGATATAAATCTGATAACAACAACTAACCTATATAGCACATTGGTCATGATTATGATCACCCCAATATGTATTCTAATATATTCAGTGTTGCCGAAATGACATCGGCACATCGGCTTTTGTCGATGTAGAATCGTATAATGGCCGATGTAAGGCCATCAGGCATCGGCCACAATGGCCGGCCATGATCTCAGCTTTCCGATAGTGAAAGAATTTTTCAAATATTCCTATTAGAAGCAGAGTTAGGTACTTAAAATTATTAACATATTTTTCAGTAAATTTTAGCAGTTTCGAATAGATTTTGTAAGCTGCTATTTAAGAATTATTATGATTTGTATTAATTTGTATGAAAAGAGGGCCGATGTGGACTGTGTAGAAGATAAATGGCATGTGTAAGATCTCGCGACACAGGCCACATTGGCCTTTGTGCAAAAAAGGTTTCAGCAACACTGTATATCATTCATGACTCATATTACATACCTCACCCAGTAGTTTGACTAGGTTCATCTAGTTATGAATAATAATACACATCATAATCACAACCTTACATCATATTACGTAATCACAATATAATTACCAAATAGACTACTACAGTCTCCGGCACCACCTTCTCAGAGTGTCCCAGACTTGGACGTGGAACCTGACGCCTAGAGCGCCTGTGGTGACCAGGACACTGAGAAAAGGAGAGGTACATGGCCCCAGTGTAGGCTATATAACAGGCTGATGCAAGAGATGGAAAAGATAGGTCGGTGTTGTGCTCTGGACTGACTACTATATTCCGGACCAGAGAATTTGGCGAAGCCGCCAAAGAGAAAGTTAATTGATAGAACTGCAGGGGGTCATTAGGTGAGTGTAACCCTCACAGTGAGGGGTACCCCAAATGCCCTTTTGGTCAGTTTTATCACCTCCAGGGCCCACTGTCCATCATAAATGACCACTGTAAACCTGTGATATCTGAGAGTGTGATTGTCAGAAGAGGGTGAGTTGCTCCTAAATGAAAGTTTAAATGGGTTGTTTAAATGTTGTGAGGTGATGGTATCTGATGTTAAGGAGCTAACACCTAAAATTAAAGTCAATATAAGTTTAATGAGGAACACATGTATTTGTCCCCGGTACCTCACACCAAGCCAAAGCCGAGTCAAGCCCCTAGACATAATTAATCCCCCTCATTATACAGGTGACCCGTCCAGACAGGACAACGGTTAATTATTAATCTCTCTATTATGTGATCCGCCAGGTGGTAAATCACCGGCGCCATCTTTAGTAAATATAACGGTAGTTGGCGTCTGCACCTCTGGAGGCGGATAGGTAACCCCCGCCAGGTGGCGCATGCCTCAACTGATCACCATCCACCAATTACACACCAGGTAACATATTAGTGTTTAGTTAATTACCCAATCACGATCCATGTACCATATACCACCCCTGTGATGTCACTGGCCTCCTCTCCGACTGACCCCGCTATGTAAGGGGGCAGCTAGGAGAGGAGGGTAACAGAGGACAGGCAGGTGGTCACTAGTCACGTACTGAAAACTGAATAAAACGAAGACTACATCAAGACTACATCAGTGTCTCATTGATAACTCATTCAATAAGGGTATTTCCACACCCGAATTGCACGGATCAGAGGGCGCCGCATGCTTCAATGACCATTCTTCTACAATGTCACCTGCTCAATGCACTGATGTTGTAAATGGGACTCCCTAATAGTGTAACAAGACCTGCTTTGCCTTGAACTACATCCCGAACTACATGTACATTAACAATGTACTACTGTAGTCTATGTATTACCACCAAAGAAGACCATTTTCCCTAGATTTCAAAATGTTGTAACCATACTAAATTGCTGCAAATGGGTCAAAAACGTAAAGCAGCTTGGCAACTTGGGCTGTATTCCAGGCGACCTGGTACAATAATCTAAGCAGAGACCTTCATAGAGGAAGTTACCGTAAATTCCCGCGTATAACCCGCAGCTCGCGTATAACCCGCACCCCTAACTTAGTAGAATCCTATAACCCGTTTTTGGGTTTGAAAATTTCTATTTTAGTACTGTTATATAGTAATAAAACCCCTCCTATAACCCGCACCCTATATAGCCATGTCTGGTATCAAATGAAAGCTGAGACTGGTTCGCGGGTTGTCATTGAGTACCCAGACAAACAGGTCAAGGGTCATTATACATGTCTAGACAGTCTCGGACTCCCAGCCCAATACTAAAGCATGGGCTGGGAGCAGGGCAGCATTTCACTTTTGCGCCAGCTTGGTGGCGCAAATCAGTGTGTAGTGGCAATACACATCCAACTACAAATAGATGCTTATCTTGATCAAAGGGCTAATCAAAATATGTGTATTGGGCAATATGGTAGGCTGCTCCCAGGCTATCCACCTTGTAGGATAGACGCTGGCCGAGGCTGATGTCTAGACGCATGGCTAGACGCATGGCTAGACGCATGGCTAGACGCATGGCTAGATGCAGTTGAATGGCTCTTAATTGCCCATTGAATACCCAGACGAACAGGTCAAGGGTCATTATACTCATGTCTAGACACATGTCTAGACTTGGTCATCAGCTTGCTAGTGTAATTCCATCATCCTCTCTGTACCTATAAAAGGCACTGCTGCCATAGGGCATCAAGCCATTTGCAAACCCACCACCGCTGTGAACATACCTAGGATTATTACTACACCACCACTGAACACACCTAGGAATGTTACTACACCACCACTGTGAAAACACCTTTAGGAATTTAGCTACACCACCACTGTGAATACACCTTTAGGAATGTTACTACACCACCACTGTGAATAAACACCCAGCACCCTATTCTCTACCTGTCAGAGTGATACACATAGTAAGTAGCAACATAAACGTTTTAGGGAGTAATATACACAGTAGAAACATCCCCCAAAGAAAGATTTTAGATTGAGGCTGGTCCTTTATATATACTGTAAAACCTCGCGTATAAGCCTAACTCGCGTATAAGCCGCACCCCGAGTTTGGGCCGATCCTATAAGCCGCACTGGCCATCTGATTATGGTGACTTTTGTACTGTAGTATAGGAGCAAAAACTCGCGTATAAGCCACACCCTGACCCTGGGCCTATCCTATAAGCCGCACCGCCGGTCTGACTCATGTACTAGCTGCAGCTTATACGCGAGGTTATACGGTACTCCTGTTTTAGGTCGCTAAGTACTGGTACAAATAGGTCGCTATGGGTAGCACGTTCAGGTCGTTAATGAAATTCAACTGTAGGGTTAGAAAAAAAAGTTTTAAGTATAAAAGAATCCCCTCTAGCGACCTAAACCATCTATTAAGTGGTGTCTATACCCACCACCAGTCCCTACACCCCCACACTAACCTGGAATAGTGTTTGCTCATGGGGCTGGGAGGAGGGACTGAGACCCTACAGCCTGGCACATTGCCAAACACATTCTAGGACATTCCATGCCCATATATGGTCATGCAGTGGTAGGACTGCAGTGCAGATAAATAACCACCAATGGGAGCTCAGTCAGGTGATAGTCAGTGATGGTGGGAGTTTGTGTGCAGCAGCATACCAGGATCAACAGGATAGTTGGTCCTGCAGATTTTCAATGATGCATGACCGGCGTGGCTACATCCCTAAAGGACCTGATACCCAGATATCTGACTGAGTATAAAATTGTATTGTCTATCAAAAGAACATTATATTTTTAACCATTATGGACGAACCAGGATTGATACATAGTTGTACACAGTATATTGAGAAATATATTTCAGCTTTAGTAACCCAACAAAATTCTTAATACCCAATATGGGACTGGATATTTAGTCCTGCTAGACTTATCAATCTGCTGGAGGGTGCTGCACACAGTAATGTCCCACTCACAGGTTATTCAGATTTCTTTGTCCTCCACATCATTTTCAGTGTATATTGAAAAGGATTTGTTCCCTTTTTGGTGACAGATACAATGCATTCATGTACATGGGCTGAATACTGGGGAACTGATATATATATTGGTACATATGATTACGTAGTATTATGTAGTACAGATTGGTTATTGTTGATGATTGATGTTGTTCTAACTAGATGACTAAATATAAGAACAGATAAGGATCCTGACATGCATTGGGTGCAGTATGATAAAGGTGGCCTATGGCTACAGGTGATTACATAACTGATAATGTGCTATACTGATAGTGAGATATGCTTCATGTGGCCTGCCCGTCCAGGGGCCTCATGAATATTGATGAGCCGTGTGAGGGAGTTAGGGAGTGACTAATAAAGATCAGTTTTGTTTGAATCAACTTGGAGTGAACATGTCTTTTATACTCTTAAACTAAGCCCAAGATCATTTTAGTTTACAGAACGTCAACTCTGTAGGGTCGGCATGATGCATGAATGCAGTCAGCGAGTTACTCGCCAGTGTTGCATTCATGACAACAAAAACAGCACTGAGAATATCAGGGTTAACATTATAATGCCTACACCATGACTCAACAGAAAGGCAGACCAGCACACAAGCCTGCCAGAAAACTAGGTCAACCAAGTGTTGAGAGTAACAGGGTCAGGCTGTGGAAATTTCCATCATGCCTCCACCATGACTCAGCCAAACAGACACACCCACACTCCTCCACCCCCTCCCACCCTCTTTGTCCCTAAAGATTTGGCAAACTGCCATACTGGGGTAAACAACATTCCATGGCCACATATGGTTGTGGTTGGGGGTTGGGTGAAGAAACATTCCTCGTAGAGGTGAATTCAGCCTAGCCATGACTGTACACACCCTGTACACACTGCAACAGACTGTAGCCAAGTGTCCTCCCGGTCTCCTCCTAGCTACACTGAAAAAGTAAACTTGTCTCCAGACTCGTCAAAGTGACTATCATAAAATAAACGAGTCAAATAGAATCTGGAGCTGGCAAATGTCGGGTTTTGGGCTGGCACATGCCAAGTGGGTCTTCTATCACCAGCTAGAAGACTCGCTTCCTTGTCACTTAAGCGAGTTTTTGACTCGTTTATTTATATGACCATCACTTGGAAGAGTCTGGAGACAAGTTTACTTTTTGGGTGTAGCTACCTTTACATCCATACTACTCCCAGGTGCTGCTCTCTTTGTGCTGCTCCTCATTGTTACAAGAATTAGCTCCACATAATACAGTAGAGTCTGAAGAATATTATAGTCCTGTACACCGGTGTGCTTGCAGTCCTCATGGTGAATCTGTAGTAGCAGCAATGGGGCTCTAGATGGGGGGGGTCCCCATGTCGAATGTCGATCTTAAAAAATGGCCATGTCGCATGTCAATGTCCATGTCCCATGTCGATTTTAAGAATGATCATGTCATCTGTCACTATGTTTTTTGAGCGTCATGTCGCATGTCACTAGGTTTCATGTCGATTGTCGATTTTAAGAAATAGCCATGTCGCCATGTCGAATTTGGTGGTCCAGATCCATAGCAATAGCAGTAGCAGTAGCGCTGCTTGAAGATACCCCATTCCCCAAGGTCTCCAGGCCACACAGTCTCACCAACAGCAAAACAACACATACCATGCCCATATATGGCACAGGCTGAGGCCCTGTACTGGGGGTGGAAGGGGGGTGTACAGGAAGGGGTGATCCTTCCACCCATTGGTCGCCATGCAGTTACCATGCAGCGGTGAAGCACATTCATGCCCATATATGGCCATGCAGTGGTAGGACTGCAGTGCAGATACATGCCGACCAATGACAGCACAGTGATGTGATGCCCACCGCCCAATGAGAACACAGCAGCCGGTGGTATTCCAAGAACAACATGGGGTGATGCACTCTGACCAATCAGAGCCCAGGCAGGGTGGTGGCGTCATGTGCTCTGACCAATCAGAGCCCAGGCAGGGTGGTGACGTCACAGGGGTATATAAGCCGGTTGGGGTGAGCGTCCGCCGCAGTAGCAGCCTGGACCTTGACGTGAACCCACCCTGACGCTGTGCGCGGTGCCTCCGGCATCCCCGCACCTCCAGTACCTAGTGGTAGGGCCAGCCGTGACTAGACTGCTCCAGGGCGGAGACCTCCTATCAGCACACGGGTACAGCAGCCTCGGCTACCAGCACTCGCCCCTACTGTGTACCAGGTACACTAGAGCCGGCATATAGTCTCCCAGTCAATGTAACGGGTAGAAGGACACACACACACACACCCGCGGCGATAGGCAGGGATCAGAATAAAGTGTGGCAGCGCTCGTCCCTAACTCCGACTAGTGGTGTGCCTCCAGTGTACTCCAGTGCCGTGTCGAGGTGCGTCGCCGCCGTCGCTGGAGACCAGGCTCGTCCTCCAGTAGCACCTAGGGCCGCACCTAGACTCCTCCAGTGGTGTGGTGGCTACTAGAGCGCACCCCGCGCCCAAACCCTGGAGGCGGACCAAGTGTCACGGCACACACACACACACAGAGGGCTGAGGTAGGTTATGGAGAGGTCTATAACATACACCTACTACATAGCCTGTGTTTCTGACCAAGGAATTATTAAGGGTGTAGACCACTAAAATCGACACGGCGACATCGGCATTTCTAGGCTCAGTGGCATGCGACATGAGGAACATGATAGATAGCGACATGGGACATGGTCATTTCATAAAATCGACAGGGGAAATTGGACCCGCCCCCCATCCAGACTCCCCATTATAGACTGCCATAGCTGACTGTTCATAGGGTGAACGGTGATTTGTATCACCAATACAGTAGTGGGAATTTCCAAGTCCTCATGTTCATTTGTATGGCCCTAGACCCCTAAATTCGACATGGCGACATGGGCATTTCTTAAATTCGACATGCGACATGAGGCCTAGTGACATGTGACATGAGGCTTAAAAAGATAGTGACATGGGACATGGACAGTTCTTAAAATCGACATGGGACATGAGCATTTTTAAGCGACATAGACATGCGACATGGCCATTTCTTAAAATCGACATGCGACATGGGGACCCCCCCATCAAGGGCCCCATTTGTCGACATGATGATGCACCAATGCAGTGCCAGCGAGTCCCTCACCATGGATCATGCCTTCGACTCACCAGCGCTGCATTGGTGCATCATACATCATCCCGAACCTTCAGGAGGGTATCACTCAGACATGACAGACATGTTCAGTATGATGCATGGATGCAGCACCATGCAGCTCTGGTCATTATTTTACCTAGCATATGATAATCACATTCATTAAGCCTAGGAGTCTGTATGGCCACGGTGTGGAGTAAAAATGCCATATGCCCACGTGTGGGCATATGGGCCATATGCCTACGGCTGGGACTAGCTGTGGGCATACAGCCATACGCCCACTAGACTGCCGTGACAGTCCTAGTCATCATGTCATTCAGCATTTAAACTTCCCACAATAAACCTGCTTTTCCCAAAATCTCCAGGGATTAGAGAACTAGTTCTATGATATTTTAGATAATTTTAAGCCATTTGGCTAGGTATAATAAAGCCAAAACCACACAGTAATGT
Source organism: Harmothoe impar (assembly GCA_947462335.1). NCBI lineage: Eukaryota > Metazoa > Annelida > Polychaeta > Phyllodocida > Polynoidae > Harmothoe > Harmothoe impar. The sequence continues at coordinate 116,602,524 of OX381704.1, forward strand.
GTCTGGACCATTGTATGACTTTTGTGTATGCCTAGTTGTATGGCCCTCTCGTGCTACGCACTCGAGGCCATACAACTAGACATACACTCAAGGCATACAATGGTCCAGACACATTACCGTGGAGTTTTGGGTTATGACTGCATGAATGCATCATATTAAACCACAAAAGGGCCTAGTGTATTAAATCACTACGCTGTCCCTACAGGGTTAAACACACTAAATATAGAGCTGCTCACTGAACCCCCCCCCCCCAACTGAGTTAGACAAGAGGCGTTTGGCTGTGGTGATACCAGAGGCTGTAACAGAGCTATAAACACCACCCACATATGGAGCTCTAACCTACTGAGTTACCAGTTCTAGACATCAGATACACAGACACGTGCTGAAGAATAGTAAACACAAGAGCTTGCCCTCCCCTCGCCCTGTTACAGAAATAACAATAAAAGTCTACTTTAAATACTATTAATAGAGCCTGTCCCCACATATTTTGTGGGTCCCAGCTCAAGAATAGTAATATGGGTATCGACCCCTAAAATCGACATGGCGACATGGCAATTTCTTAAAATCGACATGGGACATGGCCATTTAAGTGACATGTGACATGGCCATTTTTTAAAATCGACATGTGACATGGGGCTTAGTGACATGAATAGAAAAATTCTCATTTTGTGTAGAGTATGCTACCCAACTCTTTCTTCAAATTCCGTCCTTGTGCGGAGTCAAATTTCAAACATTTCCTGGGGCCTCCGGCCCCAAGAGCCCAATAATATCAATTACGGTGCCCCTACATTTTCCCTTTAGTGACACTAGTGACATGGCTTTTTCCTTAGTGACATGCGACATGGCCATTTCTTAAAATCGACATGCGACATGGGGACCCCCCCATCTACCCCCCTAGTAATGTAGTGCCTGCGTATGAACTTTATAAAGAGGCGTTGCTTGCCCAGTGTCACAGAGATACCACTATTTTCATGGAGGTAATAAAATCTGGAAAAAGAATCTTGGGAAATGGTGGCAACATAAATCTGGAGGAAGAGTCTGGAAGATAAAGCAGCCTTTTCCACAGCTCTACAGTAATACAAAGTACACATGCTGATCACGTTAAACCCGCAGTTCTTACTGCACGTGCAGTAACAGTCAGAGCGCAGTCGGGGCAGGTACTCAGCCGTATATATAGGGGCGCTGGGCCTTTAACCTTAGAGGTCCATGTAGATTTGTCACTGCAGTCTTTCGTACCAATGTCACAGACCTGTGGGGTGAGACGAGGCCATGGCACTAAAGAGGGGTGCAATTTTTTTGGTCCCCCCCCCTCAAGTCGGGTCCAAATTTTTTTTGTTCCCCCCCTTCGAGGGGTCCAATTATTTTTGCCCCCCCCCCCAATCCATCACCCCCCCCCCCCCCCGTTGTAAAAAAAATGACCACTCCCTTGTAAACCATACTTGTTTGGGTTAGATCAGGAAATCATGATAATATAATCTCCTGGTTAGATATACCCCCCTCCCCCCCCCCCCCCACCTTCCTACCGTGCACCACCGCCCTCACTGAAAAAGTAAACTTGTTTCCAGACTCGTGGAAATGACTATGATAAAATAAACGAGTCAAAAGTTGTCTAACATATCAGGTTACCATCCCATAAATAGAAGCTGGAGCTGGCAAATGTCGGGTTTTGGGTTGGCACATGCCGAGTGGGTCTTCTAGGTCCAGCTAGAAGACCCGCTTCCTTGTCACTTAGACAAGTTTTTGACTCGTTTATTTTATGACTGTCACTTGGAAGAGTCTGGAGACAAGTTTACTTTTTGAGTGCTCCCTACCCTGATCCCTACGATGACTCCTATCCCCCAGGTATATTACTACCTAAAATAAATAAAATGTATATCCAAAACAACACCCTTGTCATATCATATTTCCGTTGCTTGATTATTCAGATTAAAGACCATATGGCTTCCTATTATTGGAGTGGCCGTGGGTTGGAGAATGCTCTTTTTCCCTCCCCCTGTTACAATAATAGCTACTGCTTGTAGCCTGTGGCAGAGCAGTGTGCTCAAGAAAATCTAGAAAATCTAGAAAATCTAACGTCATGCATCAACGTAGTGCCGGTGAGTAACTCGCCAGCACTGAGTTGTCCCGGCGAGTTATTCGGAAGGGCTTCATGCATGTATCATGGTGACAAAGGGCATAACGCAGCACTACTACCCTTAGAGGCGAAGATCTCGGTACCCCTCCAGCGGCAGTCGGAGTGGAGTCGGGACAGCTACTCAGCCCTATATATAGGGTGGGTGGGGGTTTAAAGGCGTAGATTACAGTACCCCTCCAGCGACAGTGGGAGTGGAGTCGGGACAGATACTCAGTCCTATATATAGGGGCGGTGGGGGTTTAAAGGCGCAGATTACGGTACCCCTCCAGCGACAGTCGGAGTGGAGTCGGGACAGGTACTCAGCCCTATATATAGGGGTGGGTGGGGGTTTAAAGGCGCATATCTCGGTACCCCTCCAGCGGCAGTCGGAGTGGAGTCGGGACAGGTACTCAGCCCTATATATAGGGTGGGTGGGGGTTTAAAGGCGTAGATTACAGTACCCCTCCAGCGACAGTGGGAGTGGAGTCGGGACAGATACTCAGTCCTATATATAGGGGCGGTGGGGGTTTAAAGGCGCAGATTACGGTACCCCTCCAGCGACAGTCGGAGTGGAGTCGGGACAGGTACTCAGCCCTATATATAGGGTGGGTGGGGGTTTAAAGGGGTAGATTACGGTACCCCTCCAGCGACAGTCGGAGTGGAGTCGGGACAGGTACTCAGCCCTATATATAGGGTGGGTGGGGGATTAAACAGTTGTTGCACCACAGCTAGTAATCCACTAAGGGAGTGCTCATTATTTAACAACAGGGGGGGAGGGAGGATTTGGGGGGAGGGGGACTAAAATGAATTTGGACCCCTTTTTAATGAAAAAGCCTGCACGTTGCTATAGCTCAAAGGGGTCGGCCGCGCTGAATTTCAACTTGCCTCCGGGGGGCGGGCAAAAAAATTTCGCCCCCTCGCGCGAAAATCCACCAACCCCCTTCCCCCACCCCCCTGTTGTTAAAAAATGACCACTCCCTCAGGCAGCATGGTGTTCAACGTCATGCCCTTTGGCTTTGTTGTCGTCATGATGCACGATGAATGACTCGCCAAGGCTGCATTCAAGCATCATGACGAGGGTTGATTCACTCCTGATACGTTAGCATGATGCCACGCCGGGCCTGCAATATTATCTTTAGCGACATGCCGTCCTTAAAGGGACCAAATCAGCATATTGTCCAATTAACGTATATTGCCATTTGTCGTCATGATGCATGGATGCAGCCCTGGTGAGAGACTCGCAAGGGCTGCTTTCATGCATCATGACGACTCTAAGCTACTCTATAGGGTCGATACACTCCCAATGCTCGGCATGCACTGCCAGCGAGTTACTCACCAGCGCTACCATTATTGCATTACTGTAAACGTACACATTTTCGCTGGTATAAATTTTCGCGAATTTACCAATAAGTATCATTTCGAGTGATGGTTGTATTGGATAAATTTTCGCTCTGTACATATTTTCGCGAATTTTAAAATCCGCGAAATCCGCGAAAATATGTACAGCGCGAACTATAATACGTTTACAGTATATTGACACCTGCTGCCGTCTCTAAGAAGGGCTATAGACGACCATCAGTCTCCGTGAAAACTTTTTTGCCTTGCAGGACATTCGGTCCTGCAGATCTATTATTTTGCAGGACCAGCTTACATTTTGCAGGCCCGGATGCCTGAGAGCACTTTTCATATCTCAAAAGAAAAAGTATAAAGCAAGAATTTATATCAAATCAATACAGCTTTCCTGTATATTCCTATTGATCATTGTAAAATCTCGAGTAATGATTTTCAAAATATTTATGCAAAATGCTTTTCTCTCTAGAGACCTTAATAATGGTCCGATTTACAAGCCGTAAAAACTGACATGTAGCCATGTCCAGCCGGTCCAGAAGCCTTTTAGCCGGCTATAGCCGGTGTCCGGCACGTTTTCACGGACACTGGACCATGGATTGGGCCCCCTCTACTCTAGACACCTAGAGTAGACGGTGGTTGTGGCGTGCTGAGTGCGGGAATTCCCCCTGCCGTTTGTCCTGCTCACGTTGTGTGGTGAGCGCCCTACTTGTCGCTCAGAGCCGCTCTAGGACCGTGTTTTATCAGCAGGGGCATCAACACCTTCTGTAGGTTACGGGCTATAACTCTGTGTAGGGCGTCAGGACCAATGAGGCTACATTAGGCCAAATAAAAAAAAGTTTTGTTTCAGGTAACATGGGAAGAAACTCTAGGGTCGGTAGGTCGGATTTTTTTTTTTTTTTTTTTTTTTTACTTCCCCTCTAAAATTGACCCAAAAACGTGTAAAAACGGGGAGATTTTTTTTCAAAATTTTATAAACTTAAAATTGGCCCAAAAAAGGATAGAAATATAAAAGTTTCTTCAAAATTGCATAAAAAGACGTAGGGTCGGCCCTGTTTAGATAGGGTCGGTCGGGTGACCTGAAACAAACCTCCCTTTTTTTGCCTTATGTATGTCTCTGATATGACGTTGTATCAGCAGGGACATGAACACCCACTGTAGGTTACGAGTTATAACTCTGAGTAGGACGTCAGGACCAATGAGGCTACATTATGTATGTCTCTGATAGGACGTTTTGTATCAGGCCAAATAAAAAAAAAGGTTGGTTTCCGGTAACATGGTCAGACAACCCAGACCCGGCCGGTCGGATTTTTTTTCTTCTTTTTTTAATTTTAATTTTTTTTAATTTTCTCATGTTGGGCCTATTTTTAGCGTTTTTCCTCTAAAGTCCTTAAAAATTATCCGATTTACAAACCATAAAAACTGGTATGTAGGGAAAAAATTGAAAAAGAGAAAAAAAGAGGGGGACCCGGCCCTGTTTTGCTAGACCCGGTCGGGTTACCGGAAATAAACCTTTCTCCCTTTTTTTGGTCTCAGCAGGGACATCAGCACCTACTGTAGGTTACTGGTTATAACTCTGAGTAGGACGTCAGGGCTGTCTAGAGTTACGAGAGGAGGGGCACTTTTCTACTGATTGTTCTTGTCAACAAATCACGTAGAACTCCATTAAGACAGGCCATGAGTGGCTGTTTAGAGGCTTCATTGGATGATGTGAAACGTACAAATTGGTAATTATAGGCGTCTAGAGCAATAGAGGAGTGGTATCATTGCTCAGGCAGTGCTGTAAACAGTAAAGCGCCTTCCCTCTTCAGAGTGCTATATTATAACATGAAATGTGATTGATAATCTGTAAGGTATAAAAGAAGTAGCTTGGGGGAGGGGGGAACATGCTCCCTGTGCAGTTTTAGGCCAAGAGTCCTCGTTTTTTTAGTACAGGGCAGGTAGAATCAAAGTAAGCTGGCATTTATTAGGGCTAATTTCTTGAGAATCCTGGACGGTGAACCTCTACATGCATAAATCAGTACTCAGCGTTAGGACCTTCTTAGACTTGCTCAAGTCATAGAATTTGAATAAAGACAAAAAATATACTTTTCTCAACTATACTTTTCTCAACTGTCTAATTCTAGAACAACCAGGGGAGGGGGGGGGAGGGGGGTAGTGCGTGGCGGAGTAGAGCTCCCACTGATGCAGGCCAGTTTAGGACCTTGTGTGGCGGCTGAGCTCGGGGATTCCCCACCTCCTCCTCCTCCCCTGCGTTATACATGTACCACAATAACAGTGGTCTGTAACACCCCCGGGGGGGGGGGGGCAGTCACTGAGTACCCCCCCCCCCCCCCGGGGTAACACCTGTCATGAGGACAGTAAAGACTATAATTAACCCACATCCTAGAAAAAACTGACAGGAATAGGTGGTGTCGTAACCCTAGAAGGACAGAATGTTGCTAAGAGATTTGATATTTGTCAGCATAATGCACCAATGCAGCCCCGTTGAGTACTCACTGGTGCTGCATTGGTACATTATGCCAACCCTATGGGAGTGTTTCAGCACCGTAGAGAGTCAGTACCGTATTTCCCTGTGTATTAGCCCGGGCTTATACAAGTACTAAGTGGTAAACTGACCAGACTTATACACGGGGCAGGCTTATACTCGGGGCAGGCTTATGTTCCTTTAGCTGTAGAAACACCATGATACCTTCTTACAATTTTCAGAATTACCTACTTTTCCGACACATTTAATGCAACATTTCCAATAATTATCTTAACAATTTAAGATTTATTTCTCTTTAAAACGACTAGGGACATGACTAGAGTAAATAGAGGTCATATAGCCGAAAGAATTATGTGAATAATCCAAGTAGAAGTGGCCTGAAATATGATTTTTATTGAGTATATATTTCACCCCGGGCTTATACTCGGGGCCCGGCTTATGCAACACTAAGTCACCTTTTGCCCAGGCTTATACACGGGGCAGGCTTATACACGGGCCCCAGCTTATACACGGGGAAATACGGTTTATTACAAGAATGCCGCACTGGCAAGTTAATACCGTTTGACAACTGTCCCGCTACAGTAAGAGGTACATGTATAATAGGTGTCGTGATAGATTAGACTTGCACAATTCATGGATTTTGATGTATGTGTTTTTACTATTTTCATTTTGATATAACTGATTAATATAATAATTAAAGAGAAAATACAACATTAAAACATTGTTTTTATTTTCTTTCTGTAATTCTAGAATGACTATTATAACCAATGATGCCACAGACACAGTGAAGGGGAGGGGAGGGGAGGCTCTAGCTTATAACCAGCGCTAACTTGGACCATGGACGTGATTGTTTAGATTCATGCTTGGCTCCTACACCATGTAACAGGACACATGTATGTGATAACCACGTGTATAGAATAAGCCTGCTAAGCACGGGCAGTCCGCAGTTGGCACCCATTCCTATACTGAGTACCCCCCCCCCCCCGGGGGGCCAGTTCCTATAGTTAGTTTGGAACCAGCGAACAGGAACCAGAAATGGAACCAGAAAGTGTGATGGGAAATACAGGTAAAACTACCATCATACATTCTGGTTCCTGTCCACTGGTTCACAGCTACCAGCAGGGATTGCCCAAACCCAGCGAAATCCCAAGTTCAAGGTCATTCTGGCTGTCACCAGAGCCTTCCTTCGGAAGGATTTGGGAACGAGAGTAATAGTACTGCTGAATACCACGTGGGCTGCAGGCATTGCGGGGCAACCAATGGAAATGGAGAATTGATTAGGTTGATACCTCCGTACCGCCATGCATAAATGGACATTTGTAGACACATAACAGCAATGAGACTACCTTTATGTACCAGGGAAGCTGATATCAAAGATACTAAATGGCGGTAGTTAAATGTATAAATGGAGTACATTAAAATAGTCTACTATGTAAGTGTGGATGGTGTTATTGCCCCTTTAGGGAGTGCTCATTTTTTAACAACCGGGGATGGGGTGGTGAGATTTCACGCGGAGCGTGCGAAATTTTTTCACCCCCCCCCCCAAGAGGGGTCGAAATTTTTTACCCCCCCCCGTCAAGGGGTCCAAATTTTTTACCCCCCCCCCCCCCAAATCCACCACCCCCCCCCCCCCCCTGTTGTTAAAAAATGAGCACTCCCTTAGGTCGCATACGCCCCGTGTGGTGGCCGCAGGGTGTGTGACCAGGTTTGTGGTCCATTGAGCACACTCTCCTATACTGTGGGTGTAAGGGAGTGTTCATTTATTAATTACAGGGGGGGGTGGTGAGATTTTGCGTGGAGGGGAGAAATTTTTTTACGCCCCCCCCCCTCGCCGAAGGCGGCGAAAAGTTTTCGCCCCCCCCCCCTTTGAACTATAGTAATGCGCGGTCTTTTTGGCTAAAAAGGGGCTTAAATTTTTGCGCCCCCCCCCCCCTCAAGAGAGGTTAGAATTTTTTACGCCCCCCCCCCCCTCAGAAGGGGTCGGAAATGTTTACGCCCCCCCCCAAACCCACCACCCCCCCCCCCCCCTGTAAATAATAAATGAACACTCCCTAAGTCAGATATTCTATGAGTTTGAGTTTGAATATTTTTATTTGGCATTGAATCCATTACAAGTAACGTCTTTCGATTACAGCCAAAGCAGGGATCCTTCTCCCCAACACCATACCACAAATCATACAAAACATTAGGATTTACGACATTAAATATATACATTGGTTCCGAATACACAACTGGAGATAGGAGACAGTAATCACAGATAACTGTAACAGGGCTTTTAGCCTACCCTATTACAAGTAAAGATAAGACCTGGTGTGGTTCTCCACCATATTGTAACAGGGCTTTTAGCCTACCCTATTACAAGTAAAGATAAGACCTGGTGTGAATGTAAGAAAGGTTTAATAAGTCCAAAGGAAATAACCAGGAGCATACATTTCATTCATCTTGACTTAGCTTGCTGCAGAATCTACTGTGTCATCAAGTCAGTTAGGTCTGGAATGAGCAGCTCAGAGCTCGTAGCCAATGCTACTGCCGAAATGAGCAACGCACAGCGCTGAGCACTGCTGCATGACCACTCAGTGCTGCCACCAACTGTGTCAGTGACCCACTGAGGTCCTTGTGATAGGGCTAGGTATTGATTTTCTGCCTCTGGTGGTGCGTCTGGTGAGGAGCTACCCTGCGTCCCTCACGAAGCAGCCAGTATGGGGTGCCTACCAAGTATGCACTGTGGCCCCTCTGTAGTGTGTCTTTATCAAACAAATATTGCTCCATAATCCTTTGTCCTGTTTTGTTGATTTCATATGTAGTGTAGTTCTGGGAAAACTCGCTGAGAGGTTGGGGTCTTGTAGGTTCTCCACCATATTGTAACAGGGCTTTTAGCCTACCCTATTACAAGTAAAGATAAGACCTGGTGTGGTTCTCCACCATATTGTAACAGGGCTTTTAGCCTACCCTATTACAAGTAAAGATAAGACCTGGTGTGAATGTAAGAAAGGTTTAATAAGTCCAAAGGTGTACAGCACAATAGTTATAATTCCTCCATATAGTGTATGTCCAAATATAGCACAATAGTATACAATTCACAAGGTTCCTTTAAGTGAATAGTGTCCATGAATGTCAGCTGTAGATATGGTGTTGAACTGTTCTTGTATAGTTGGTGTATCATAGTGGGGTATCCCTTTTGTCCCAGCAGTCACCACGTGCGCAGCCCGCACGTCGCTCGGTCTCAGACCTGCTCATAGGGAGAGCAGCTCACGGAGCATGTGAAGCCCTTTGCTGTTTCCATACCAAAGTATCCTGTTCCCACACACCAGTGTTCTGTTTGGAAGATTGGCCTCAAGTTGTCTGGCAAGAGCCAGCAGCTATGTTTTGCCTAGCAGAATTACATATTCAGATTTGAACTTGGTGTAATGTCTAAAAATAGTAACAGTGTAATGCAGCTCCAGCCAATCCTGAAGCAGGAGCCCCAACAGGCCCCTCCATATAAGGAGACGTTGGTCTGACGTCATAGACTGCTATGACGTTGGAGGGCTCGGTGATTCCCCGTCATCCAAGGTGAATGGGTGTGAGTCCGCTCACAAGCCGTAAATCACCTGACGCACAACGCACCCGGATAGTCACAGAGTGCAGTCACATTAAAGGAGATGTGTAACAGTTACTGTTCAGATATAGAGAATATGCCAAAGTTATACTAAATGCAATACATTGGAATCTAGCTCTATCACATAACTTCAATCACAGCTAGGCAATCACAGCCAGGTTTCAAACACCATATCACATACCATGATTCATGACATTCTTCTTGCATAATCCACTTAATTATACAAATACATGTTCACATATTGTAGCGGGCGGAGGAGGGGGTCGGCCGGACGGGCGCCCCTGCAACTACACTCTCGGCCGGGGGGACTCCCGTCCGGAACCGGGCCGGCCGAACTGGAGTCGGCCGGAACGGGAGTCGGCCGGAGCGGGAGTCGGCCGGGACGCAGCTCGGGGAAGGGACGCGGGAGGGGTATATAAGGGATCGTTTGAGGCCAGTTGGTCAGTTGTGTTTGAGTACTTGTTAATAAAGGATCTCCTGGTAAACCGCAAGGCTGGCTGTCGTGTCGTTCATCATATGCCCACAAATATCTTTACATTGGTGACAGCGGTGACTATACGGCATACGGACCCACGGACATAACGAGATGTTACGGGGTGAAGATTCGGCAGCGGACAGCGGGGCAGGCGGAGAGCTGCGGACGGGAGACGAGCATCCGGAGAGCAGGAGGACGGCTATCTTCAGGGACTCCACCTCCGAGGCACGGGGAGGCGAGATGGAAGGCAGGATCGGAGGGAACCTGGTGGAGTGTGCGGACGAAGATATATTCCTCAGAAGGGATCGGAGCGGGGATCGGACGCCGGAGATGTGGGGGTCGTCGCGGCCTGGATCGGCGGCAGGGGGCCGGAGCTCACTGGAATGGAGGACGGACGGGCGTCACAGGATGTCGGGCCGGGCACCGTGGTCGGCGGAGACGGCTGGGGCAGGCGGGGATCTCCCGCGGTCAGGTATGGGCGCCAGAAGAAAGGAGAGAAGGACGGAGGGACGGGGGACGGAGCAGCTCCCCAACACGGCCCCAGCAGGGCGGGAACGCGTGGTGGAACGACAGGAACGGACGGGCGGATTAAACGTGACGATCCCAAACACGCCGGCGGGGGACGGGGCCCGGCCGGTTGTCATGCCCTCCCCGTTCGACGGGACGTCGGACCTGGACGAGTTCATGGCCCACTTCAGGCTGTGCGTACAGGCGAATAAATGGGACGAGCGCACCGCAGGGATGTTCCTGGGTATCAGCTTACGAGGCAGCGCCAGACGACTACTATCTAGAGTAGCCCCGGGGGGGGAACTAGGTTACGCCCAACTAGTACACGCATTGGAGCAGAGATTCCAGCCCCGAAACCAGGCCGAGTCCCATAAGGCGCTATTCCGGAACCGGGACCGACGGCAGGACGAGGACCTGGTCTCGTACTCGGAAAGCTTGGAACGACTGGCCCGGTTGGGATACCCGGACGCGGACGCGGGCACCATCTGTAGCCTGGCGAAGGACCGCTTCCTGGACGGGCTAAAAGACAGCCAGTTGAGATACTTCATTCTCTACTCCCAACCAAGGACGTTGGAAGATGCGGCCACGGTAGGGGTGAGGGCGGAGGCTCACCTCAACAAGGACCGACAAGCAGGGCGGAAGAGCGATCGGGTCTTCGCCACGGACGCCACCATGGCGGAAGAACTGGAGTCGTTGAGGAAGGAGTTTTCCCGGGAGCTGGCCCCCATGCGGTCCGAGTTTATGAGAGAACTGGCAAACATCCGGAAGGACCTGGCGGCGCAGTCGGCGGCCGCTAATGCGCCCGGCGGGGGGGCGAGGCCGCAGAATCGGAACTGTTTCAAGTGCGGCCAAGAGGGACATTTCCGGCGGGAGTGCCCGGAGAAGGGAGAGTCCCGGCCGAAGGCCGAACCGGAGCAGTCGGCCGAGAACAAGACGGCGTCGGGAAACGGGACCCGGCCCCAGGCATAGAGCGTCCTGGGGCCGGGAGGAGAGGACCGGAGCTGTCGGTCACTACCGTACGCGGGAGGGAGAAGAAAGGGACCGGCCTGATAGTGGAGGGCCGGGTCCTGGGCCATGAAATTAACATGCTGGTGGACACGGGGGCCTCAATCAGCATGATCTCCAGCAGATGGTGGGAGCGGCGTACCCCGGACAGGGAGCTGCAGGTACACGACCGGACGGTGGTTTGCGCCGACGGCCGCCCTATGACGGTAAAGGGTAGAACGGAGGCCGTTTTGGAGATAGCGGGAGAAAGGATGAAGGGGGCATTTCTGGTGGCCGACATATCCCCGGAAGGGATCCTCGGGGCCGACCTGCTGCGGGGGAACGGCATCCTGGTGGATATGAATGGGGAACGGCTACTGTGGGAGGAAGGCGGGGGGGGACCGCCGGCGGAGAAAAAGGCACGGCCCGCGCAGGGGGCAGCGGTACTGTGGGAAGACTGCTACATTCCGGCCGGGCAACAGGCGGTGGTGACGGCCCAGTTGTCGGGATGGGATCCGGACGAGGGACTACACTGCGTCATAGAGGGGTTCCCAGAGAACGAGGAGAAGGAAGGCTTCCGAGTCGGCCGGGGGATAGTGTCACCAAACAGATGGGGCCGGACCCCGGTCATATTACTAAACGTGGGGACGACGCCGCTGTGGCTACGCCAGAGCACCCGACTGGGCAGAATAGCCTCCCTGCAGGAGGTGGAGGACGAGGACAACGACCCCCAGATGTGTGCGGCCACGGGGGGGGAGTCGGCCGAAGGGGCGGAAGGGGTAGTGGACACCCTCCTGCGGGGGGTGGATGAGGGGGCACGCCCGCAGGTGGAGGCCATGATCAGGGCGAACATAGAAGCGTTCTCCCACTGGGAAGACGACATGGGGGAGACCAGTGTCGTCCGACATGGCATACAGACCGGGGATGCCCAGCCGGTGAAGCAGCGACCCCGCCGACTCGCCCCACACAAACGGGCCGAGGCCGAGAAGAAAATAGGGGAAATGTTGGAGTTAGGTATAATAGAACCGTCCACCAGCCCGTGGGCCTCCCCCCTGGTGCTGGCAAGGAAGAAAGACGGGCGGCCGAGATTCTGCATAGACTACCGAAAACTGAATGCCGTAACGAAGAAGGACGCCTATCCTATACCAAGGATAGATGACTCCCTGGATACCCTGGGGGGGTCAACGTGGTTCAGTACCATGGACCTTACCAACGGGTATTGGCAGGTGGCAATGAAGGAGGAGGATCGCGAGAAGACGGCCTTTACTTCTCACAGCGGGCTATATCAATACAAGGTTATGCCCTTCGGCCTGTGTAACGCCCCGTCCACGTTCGAGAGACTAATGGAAGTGACCCTAAGGGGACTACATTGGAAGAGCTGCCTCGTATATCTGGACGATATTATAGTGTTCTCGGCCGACCTAAAAACGCACTTGGAAAGAGTACAAGAAGTACTGCAGAGGTTGATGCAGGCGGGGCTGAAGGTGAAGCCAAGAAAGTGCCAGCTGGCCCGAAGGGAGGTGAGTTTCCTCGGCCACATAGTCAGCCGGAACGGGGTGGCGACGGACCCGGAAAAAGTGAGGGCGGTGAGGGAGTGGCCCCGGCCGCAGTCGGTGGCAGAAGTAAGAAGTTTCCTGGGGCTGGCGGGGTATTACCGGGGGTTCGTCCGGGACTTTGCGGCCATCGCCAAGCCCTTGTCGGCCGTGGCGGAGAAGGACCGCAGGTTCGAGTGGTCGGGGGCGTGCGAAACGGCCTTCGGCCAGCTGAAAGGGTTGCTCACTTCCGCTCCTATCCTCAGCTACCCGGAGCCGGAGGGGGCCCTCATCCTGGACACCGACGCCAGTAATTACGGACTGGGGGCGGTATTGTCCCAAGAGCAAGGGGGGCAAGAGAAGGTCCTGGCATACGCCAGCCGCACCCTTTCCCGGCCGGAGGGGAACTATTGTGTCACCCGCAAGGAGCTGCTGGCGGTGATGTTCGGGCTGAAGAAGTTCCGCCACTACCTGGTGGGTCGGCCCGTCCTTATCCGCACGGACCATGCGGCCTTGAGGTGGGTAACGGACTTTAAGGAACCGGAGGGCCAGGTGGCCCGGTGGTTACAAGTTTTGGGGACCCATGATTTCACCATCCAACACCGGCCGGGAAAGGACCACAACAACGCGGACGCCCTCTCCAGGCGGCCCTGCAGGCAGTGCGGACGGGGCGGCCCGGGCCCGGCCACATGCTACGCCGTGACCCGAGCCGCAACGGCTCCAGCGGAGGGCGAGTCGGACGAGTCGGACGGGGAGGCGGACACAGTAACCCGCCTGGGTAGCCCCGGGGAGTGGGTGGCGGCCCAGCAAAAGGACCCGGTTCTATCCCGGGTACGGGAGTGGCTGCAGAGCGGAGACCCCGGGGCGGGGTCGGACGAACAAACGGAGTCCTACGACCACCGGACGTACGCGAGACAGACGACACGTCTGGTGGAGGGGCCCGGGGGGGTCCTGTCGCGGAAGTGGTACACCCCGGGCGGGGCCGACCGCCTACAGATTTTGGTCCCGGCCGGAATGCAGTCAGAGGTGATGAATGGACTGCACGGGGAAGGGCTGGCCGGACACCTGGGTAGACGGCGGGTGATAAGGAGGTGCCAGGACTTTTTCTACTGGCCCAATTTCAGAAGGGATCTGACGGCGTGGTGCGCCAGATGTGTGCAGTGCAATCGGCGCAAGCCGGCCGTGGCGCCGCACCGGCACCCCATGGGCCATGTCACGGTGGGAATGCCTATGGAAAGGGTGGGGGCAGACATCATGGGGCCGCTCCACCCCTCGGCCGGAGGGAACCAATACATACTGGTGCTGGTGGAATACTTTACCAAATGGGCCGAGGCGTACGCCCTTCCGGACCACAAGGCGCCGACGGTGGCCAGGGCCATAGTGGAAAATTTTGTATGTCGATTCGGGACCCCGGTGACACTACACACGGATCAGGGACGGGAGTTCCAGTCCTCCACCTTCCGGGAGGTAGTGAAGCTGCTGGGGATAAGACAGTCCCGGACGTGCCCCTTCAACCCGAAGTCGGACGGAATGGTGGAACGGTGCAACCGGACGATAGAGGCGCTGCTGGCCACGGTCATTCAGGAGGACCAACGGGACTGGGACCGACAACTCCCCTTCGTCATGGCGGCCTACAGGGCCACGGAACACGCCTCCACCGGGGTGTCGCCGAACGCCATGATGCTGGGAAGGGAAACTGCCGCCCCCCTCAGCCTCATTTACCCAGTGGAGGCACTGAAGGACCAGCCCCCGGGGGAGGGTTATGTGGCCGAACTGCAGTCGGTTATGGCAGAGGCACACGACCTGGCCCGGGAGCAACTCGGCCGGGCGGTGCAAAGGCAGAAACGGAACTACGATCAGAGGGCGGAACTGCACGTCATCCCGGACGGGGCGGAGGTGTATTTTTACCACCCCATAAAGAAAATCGGCCGCAGCCCTAAGCTGCAGAGTTATTGGACGGGGCCGTGGAAGGTGGCAAGGAATATAGGCGGGCCAGTGTACGAAATCACCATGGGGAGGAAGAGACGGGTGGAACACTACGACAACTTGAAGGTGGTACCTGGCGCCCCGGAACAGGGGGAGGCGGCCTTAGTCGAGGTGGGACCGGCGGAGGATGGGGACGGCGTCCCCGGGAAGGGGGACGCGGCAGTATCCATGGGGACGAGGGCGGCAAGAGCGGGCGGCCGCCGGGTGGGGGCGCCCCGGGAGGAGCCTCCAGGCCCCCCGGGCCTGGGAGGGGGCGGGACGGAATCTCCGACCCGGCCCGTGATTGGGGGAAAAGGGGGGGGCGGCGGTAACCATGGCGAGGACGCCCAGGAGGAGGGGTATATAACAAGACCCGCTGGGATGAGGGAGTCAGTCATGGCGCTACACCCCCGAGAAGAGTATTACCCGGCTATCCTATCCGGTTTTGGCCAGTGGGCGAGCGAGGGGGATTCGGACGAGTCCCGCACCACGGCGGAGCTGTACGAAGAGCAGAGACGGCAAGCCCGGGAGGACTCTCCCTCGCAGTGGGGACGACAGGTGAGGAAGGAGGTGCCGGAGGTGAGGAGGTGGGTCGAACGGGTGGAGGGAGGAGCGCAGGAGCAGCCACCAGCGGCGTACCATAGGTGGAAGGAGGCCCACGAGAAGAGGGTCGAGTTCCAGCTAATAAACGGCCTCTCCTCGGACGAGGACGACGACACCGAATCCCTAGCGGTGACGTGGTCACTCGGGGAGAAAAGGATAGGGTCCGGGGCCCGGAGACGAAAATCCGACCATATAAGGGTGCCGATAGAGCCCGCCGCCCGACCCACCCCGCCGGACTCGCCGGTACGAGAGATAAGGACGGTGACAATGGGAAGGCCGACAGTAAAAGACGGGAAGCGAACGGGCCGAGAGAAAAGCGGCAGCCGGGACTCCTCTTCCAGGAGCCGACACTCCCGGTCGCCCCATAAACCGGCCGGGGAAGAGAGGAAAAAGGAGGAGGCCGGCAGGCGGGAACCATCGGGGAAGGAAAGGGGGGGGCGAGGCCGCTCCCGGGAGGGGCACCGGGCGCCCCACGCAGACCGACGGGAGGAGGGCGACGGCCGCCGGGGACACGGTAGGGGGGAAGGCCGCACGGCGGAGAGCAGGGGAAAAGGGGAACCCCCCAAACTACCCACGCCGTCCCGCAAGGAGAGGAAGGATCCCACGCCACCGGCCGGGTTTGGAACGAACCAGGTTCCCACGGAGCGGGCGGGGTTCGTGGATGGGACATGCTCCCACGCCCGGTCGAGGCCCCGGCCCCGCTCTCCCACGCCCGGTTCGAAACGAAACGGGCCAATCACAGCGCGGGTAGCGCCAGGCACGCCGGCCGAAAAGGAAATCAACCAATCAGGAGAGGGGGTGGGGTCGGCCCCACGTGCGGGGGTGCTATATAAGAGCGGAGAAGCCGAAGGAGAGACAGAGACGGACGAAATGGCTTCGAATACATTCTCCTGTGGGGATTGCCACCAGAAGGGCCGGAGTTGGAAGGGGACGGCCGAGGAATACGATCGGCACCTGGCCAACCACCCCATATTAATTCTGGGCTGGAACTGCCCCGGAGTCGACAAAGAGGGCCACCCATGCAAGCTCCAAAAGACGGACCGTAGGAAGGGCGAGCTCGCCACCCACATGGGCTTGCACAGGGTCGGGGGTCGGGCCGGCCCCATACCACACGAGTGGGAGGACGCCAACAATATACCTGATGCAACGTATATTGAGAAGCGGGGGCGGGCCCCGGCCGGAGGAACGAAGGGCGGTAAGAAGTCCGCCAGGAAACGGGGCGTGTCGTCGCGGGACTCCTCGACCGAATCAACGGTGGACGTCCGTAACGTCCGGGGCCGGGGTAACCGGGACCAGTCGCCAGAGCCCGGCACCTCGGACGAATTAGACGGGACGAAGTCCCCGTCTCCCACCGACCCCACCCCGCAGAAGGATGCACCGGTGCCGGACGAGCAGCGGGAGGGGGTAACAGCACAAGTATTGGAGGAAAGGATGGCGGATATACAGAGGGCCCTCCGAGACGGGGGACAAGTAGAGGCGGTGGAGACGCTCCAAAGGCTGCCACCTGCGGTGTTCGCCGCCCTGATAGGCTCGGGGAAGACGACGGAGGTGGGGGCAACACCGGGCGGCACAATAACCCTCACGTCCGAGACGGTCACCGAAGTGGAGGTAGGGAGCGGGCCGCCACCACCGGAGAGCCCACCCCCCCAGAGGACTGTGGTACGCAACCTCTATGGCCAGTTCTCCCCGATCACCCCCCCCACGCCGTTAGTGCCGGAACAGGAGGCAGAGCCGGAGCCGGACCCGGTCAAAGACTCTAAAGGAAAGAAAACCAAAAGCCAGAAAAAGGCCGAGGCGGCCCGGAAAACCAGGGAGCAGCAAGAGAAGGCCGAGAAAGAAAAGGAGCAGGCCGACAGAGACGAGAAAGAGGCGGAGGAGAAGGCCGCAAGAGAAAAAGAGCAGGCCGATAAAGACAAGAAAGAGGCGGAAGAGAAGGCCGCAAGAGAAAAGGAGCAGGCCGACAGAGACCAGAGAGAGGCGGACGAGAAGGCCGCAAGAGAAAAGGAGCAGGCCGATAAAGACAAGAGAGAGGCGGAAGAGAAGGCCGCAAGAGAGAAAGAGCAGGCCGACAGAGACCGGAAACAGGCGGACGAAAAGGAGAAAGCGGCCCGGGAGAAGGCGGAATCCGACCGGCTACAGCGGGTGGCGGCCGAGAAAGTGGAGGAAGAGCGAAAGGCGGCCGAGGCACGGGAAACCGAGAGAAGGAAAGAGGAAAAGAGGAAGACGGAGGAGGCCGACAAGAGGCGGAGGGAGGCCACGAATGCGCCATGGGACCCTGCCACACAGCCACCCGCCCGCTGCCCGGGTGGGGTGGCCCTGCCATGGGTGGGAGCGGTACCGGCCGACCCAGAAGAAACACTCCGGCGACACCTCTCCACCACCGGCGGCCGGGACGACCGACCGTTAGCCCTGGTGGGCGGCCGCACCACCTCCGTCGTGGAAGCCCGGGGCCACGGAGAGTGGATCGTGGAGGAGCGGAGAACATATACCTTCAGTGAGTCCGACCCGGTAAGTGGTACCATAGAAGTTAAAGTACTTGAAGGATGGCCTGTACCGGCCGAAGTAGAAAACCAAGTGTGGCCAGTCTCGGCCGGAGAACAGCGGGCACCTGTATTGGTGCTGGGGGAGGAGGGCCCGGACGAGGGCTGGGAGAGCGAGGAATGGACCGCCCCAGTACAGGGGGGAGCCGAGTTCGGGGATCTCTTGACGCAGTTGGTGGCGGCGGTAGGGCTGTGAAGCCGGGGTGGGCGAACCACTGGGAAAGCCGGACGGGGAGGAGACGGGCGGGGCAGGGAATGTGGTGCTTCGGCCGGGCGATGGTGACAAGGTCTTCCGTTTATGTTTTGCAGTCAGCTACGGGGCCGAAGACGGACGCATAGCCGGGGCCCGTTCCTCGAGGGGTCCGGCGGACGGGAACGAAGGTGGTGCGGACGGCACCGGGATACGGAGGGCAGCGGAGCCCCCTCCACGGCGAAAGAAACGGAGGGCAGCGGAGCCCCCTCCACGCCGGCGGATATTCACGTCTTACCTTATTTATAGTTCGGCCTCATGCCGGTAAAGACACTACGCCGATTGTTAAGGCAGCTGGTTAAATAAGTATTATAGTCGGCCGCGATAGTCATGTGTTATTATATTTATATAGTTCGGCCTCATGCCCGGAAGGACACTACGGGAAGAAACGGAGGGTAGCGGAGCCCCCTCCACGCCGATTGTTATGTGTTAAATAGTCTGTAGTCGGCCTCATGCCACGTATTACTATACCACGGAGGGCAGCGGAGCCCCCTCCACGTCGGATCCTACGTATCATGTTACTATAAGATAGAGTCGGCCGCGGGCCGTAGCGTTACTAGTAGGGGTGGTGATATGATTCGGGGGAGCGGGGAGGGAACGCTTAAGGGGGAAGGGAGACGGTTCGGCCTCGGCCCAGTAGTAGTTAAGTACTGTTCAGATAGATAAAAATAAGTTACGTTGGACATCACTACATGGGTACCTACTCTGTTAATATAAAGTTTGGGTAGGGGTTTGGATAGGGTGGGGAGAGTGTAGCGGGCGGAGGAGGGGGTCGGCCGGACGGGCGCCCCTGCAACTACACTCTCGGCCGGGGGGACTCCCGTCCGGAACCGGGCCGGCCGAACTGGAGTCGGCCGGAACGGGAGTCGGCCGGAGCGGGAGTCGGCCGGGACGCAGCTCGGGGAAGGGACGCGGGAGGGGTATATAAGGGATCGTTTGAGGCCAGTTGGTCAGTTGTGTTTGAGTACTTGTTAATAAAGGATCTCCTGGTAAACCGCAAGGCTGGCTGTCGTGTCGTTCATCATATGCCCACAAATATCTTTACAATATACTTAACTACTATCTTAGTATACAATTCAGGTTACTTTTTCACTTCATTTACAAACTCCTGGTAGGTCCCTAGTCTTTGTATGGCTGCGTCAAGTTTATTCCACAGGATTTGCCCTCTATACAATGGGCTCCTTTCATACAATGCACCACTTGCACGCTGTACTTTTAACTTGACCTTAGCATTCCCACGCAAAACACGTACCGGTACCACTACATTTGCTTGGTCCCTGGAGTATTTATACATCAAGCATAGTAAGTTCTCCTTTCGTCTTGTTTCAAGGCTTTTGCAACAACACCGTACCCTGAGTGCAATTCTAGTGATCGACCTCGGATCCCGTATATGGAGACAGGCTCTTAGGCAGTGATTCTGAAGCGTTTCAATTTCGCCCACCAATTCTTCAGTACTACTCTCCAAAATAAAATCACCATAGTCAAAAACGCCCAGAATCATCTGCTTATACAACAGTATTGCTAGGCCCTCATCCATATATTTGCACAGATTCCTCAGATTATACAGTTTCAAATTGCCAGAGCTGATCACCTTAGCACACTGATCCTTAAAACCAAGTGTAGAGTCGATTTGCACTCCGAGATAGTTGAAGACTCTCACTGTTTTCAGTGCAGTTCCCTTCAGCCTAAGTGTATGGTCATTCCAGTTAATATTACACTGGTCACCATGGCACCACATTACCTGGGTCTTCTCTGCGTTGATGGTCAGTCTAAACGCGTCACACCAAGCACTGATCCTATCCAAGTCATCTTGGATTAAGGCTCTAGCGATTGCTGGATCCCTGTTACTAACCGTCAACGCAAGGTCGTCGGCATACATATAAAAACGGCCATTTTTTATGTTAGAAACAATGCCGTTGATATATATAATAAAGAGCAGCGGACCCAAAACGGACCCCTGCGGAACGCCACAGCTTATATTACGCATATTTGAGGTCGTACCCGCTACTACCGTACATTGCTTCCTATTTTCAAGATAACTCCTGAACCATGCTAACGAGTTTCCGTCACAGCCAATCCTCTTTAATTCTCTTATCAGAATCAAGTGGTTTACTGTGTCGAAAGCCTTCCTCAGATCGAGGAAGACAATCGACACATACTCACCCCTATTCCTACATTCAAATAACTCAGAGACGAGTCCATACACTGCATCAGAGGTTGACCTGCCAGGCATGAATCCATACTGGTGGTCGTCAATGAGGGAGTGCAGAACCAGGTATGCCATCAATTGACGATGTACCACCTTCTCGATGAGTTTTGAGAAAATGTTTAGCAAACTCACTGGCCTCCAGTTTGTGACTTTTGACAAGTCACCACCTTTCGGCAGCGGGACAACTCGCGCAGTTTTCAGAGAATCAGGAAATTTGCAATCTTCAATCGTCGAATTCACAATCTTAACTAGGATATCAGGTTTATGTTTCAGCATGTCCTTCAGGACTACGGGTCTCACAAAGGGAATTGATGTCGACTTGCTCAGTTTTATCTTTTTTATCAACTTGAGAGCATATTCAACACCAATCACTCCCAGCGAGAAAGTATCTCTGTCCAGAGCAGCTCCCGCATTGTCTTCAGCAGGCAGCACACAGGGCCCGAAAGCAGCAGCCAAACCACACCCAATATCACTATAGTAATTATTGACGTAATCTGCCTGCTCACTGTCCTGAACCCCGGTACCATCCTCTTTCTTCAGAGACATTACCACCTCACTAGGAGGTCCCTTCCAGATCTTGTTGACCTCAATCCAAAAACGTCTCGGGTCGCCATTATATTTAGCCAACCTCGAGCGAATTTCCTCTTTTTTGTTTTTCACCATCAATGCCTTTATATGTCTCTCAATACTCTTTACTTTTGGCAAATATATATTGACCACGCCCACCCTGACCCTCCTCGACTTCCGCAGCAATCTATTCTTCCTATTTATCAGTCTAACAACATCAGGTGTAAAACCATCATGTTGCTGGCTATTAATCTTAAAAGTTTTTATAGGGTGCCGCGCGTCAAGATATTCAGTCAGCCTGGACGTTGCCAAATTCACCACACTCTCAGCATCACCCACATCAAGCTCTTCCCAGCTGGCAGTGTCAAGATACCCAACCAGTGTCTCAGAACTGTAGTCCTTGTAGGAGCGGCCAGTTACCTCCTTCATTATCTTTTGGATAATTACCGGTTTCTGTTTCTTAATAACGTAAATAGGGGCGTGGTCCCCATTTAGATCATTAAGCACTCCGTTCTCACTCACAAAGACACAATTCGTATATACATGGTCAATAGTCGATTTGCCAAGCGGGTGAAAGTAAGTAGGTTTGGTATTCAAATATTTCAGTTTAGATGATTTCAGAAACCTAAATAGACGTCTGCACTTGGGGTTGTTGCGGGTCCTAGTATTCACATTCATGTCCCCAACAATCCAGATCTCTCTATTTTCCATAATAGGCAGTTTTAGAAGTTCCTCAAGCTTTGAATAGCACCTGTTTACATTACCGCGGGGTGGTCGATACACAGTTATCACAACCCTGAATCTTTGACCAGGGTATCTTGTCAACAACCCTAGACACTCCATATCATTACTAATGAAAGTACAATCATCAATCACAGAAGTATAATTAGCATAGTGTATAGGTAGGTAGCAAGCAACCCCGCCACTCTTCCTAAGACAAACCTGGCGATCCAGCCTATAAAGCATCATTCCAGGTATGTCTAGTTGCCAGTTTTGATCAGAGCTGTTCAACCACGTCTCCGTGACACAGATATGATCAATACTTTGACATAACCTACTAAGTTTACCAATCTTATCCTTGAGACTTTGTACATTCATACCCACAATCCTCAGCCCCCTACAATTGCCCAACTGCTGATAGCTATAATATGTCATAATTAAGTCTCAACCCCCATCCCAGTCGCATACATGTATCCAGTGAACCATCAAATAACACAATCAACATACAAAACCTCCACCGACGTGTCAACATTAATTGCTTCAGCGCTATACAATAGGGCATGAAGTAGAGAGTCCCTACCTTTACAGGCATAATGTTACTCTATGTGCTACCAACCAGAATTCAATTATAAAGGCACACAGGTCAAGCCGTCATACAGGACAGCGCTTCCTGAGTACCTAAATAATATATAACCAAGGCCAACAGTGGCCAACTAAACATCAGATACCGTAAGCGCTGGTTGCTTGTACCTGTGTTAACTCAGTTTATATGCCTCCCCCGCTTCCATGTTACATTACTAAAGAGCATTTCTATACGGCATAGGTATATCACACACGTCATTGGTAGGTTATGAACTTATAATTCACAATCAAATAGCCTCCACACAGAGTAGCGAATTACCCAGCAAAAAACATAAACCGTTTCTGACATTTATAGACCGCTCGGGTATCCATCATTTAGTGCTCATAATTACTCTACCTTTATATAACAATTGATACAATTCATCACCTCATCGGAATGATACCGCTGCAGGTTCGTGATTACCTTTATGATTGTCATGACAGGACATTGGGATACTACACACTCAATACCGGTAATAGCAACCATACTAGTTTCAACCCTTGCTGAATGTTTAGCATAGATACAACTAACACCGTACCAACATGCACGCTCCATATTGCTATTCTGTCATAACATCACAAGTTCTCACGATACAAACTAGCGTATTATATCGCAGAATAACATACAGTTATACAGGTATACATATTTGATCACAAAAGTTATGCACACAAAAGGCTCGTATAAACCAGGCATACATCCTTAGTCATACACACCATCGTTCTTCATCATGAAGAAATCCATTCAGTCAATTACTGCATAATTACATATTCCAATTATAGTACCCGTCATTGACTGAGCCACAGTTTGATCACAAGAATGTTGTTCAAATGACTCGTGAATACCAGGCACTAACACCTAATATACACACACCGTCACGCATCATCATCCAAAAAACCATTCAGTCAATTGCCATTACACTTCAGTTATAGTACCGGTAAGTCAGCCACAGTTTACCATTTCAGGTTTCACAATCCAGTATTACAATATATAAACCCCTTTCCAAGATACAGCACAGTTTGTATTCATTTACCGCACATCTATCCAGGGATAAACCAACACTTGCTTCAGCATAATCCCGGTATATGAGTCACATTCATCCCACACCAGGTTTCATCATTCAGTACTATAAGCATTATTCCCATTCATAGATACACTGACACAATGTGAGATAACTTTGCCTTAAAACAGTTAACTCTATATTATAACATTAGAATATATTAATTATTACCTATTCATTTGTTGGTTGGTTTTAACATAGCGGTCACTTGGTTATTAACAATTAGTCTCTAATTTAAAACAGCAGTAAATGAATGAGAGCCGAATAAAGTAGGAGATCGGTGTATAAATTAAGTTGACTAACATGCATATTGTACACACTCAGACATTTTCTGTTTATCTATTGCACATGGCCATGCTGTACTGTATAATTTATAATAATTTCAAGCTGTGCTCTTTTCTAGACAATATTTTCAGGAAGTAATTCATTCACGACCAGATACTGCTTTAGTCCAGAATAATTAATACAAGGCGTCAGCAATCCATTTAGCTACCCTCAACTGCATGTCACTGAACGGTAGAAGTCCATCTCTTAGTCTGTGGTATTTGTGCCCCCATCCCGTGAAACTGTGCCAACCATGACACAACTTGTCTAGCTGTGGTGTACACTGGTGATGCCTTGAATAGTTCAATCTAGCAATACCTTGGTTTATCAGCATCACTGTAGCGTCCAAGGCACCCTGATCACGATGTTCATACAACTTGCCGTTTGTAGTAGAAAGGTTCATACCATACATGGCACAAATCACAATCCTGGCGTCACTCTTGGCAGCACTACATGCATCCAATAACTCACTAAATCGAGCTATCACAGTGTCTGAAGCCATTATAGGATCGTTGTCGTAAAGGGCATAACCAAGCCCATCTGGTACTATAATATCATGAATTCCTGCGATAACAACAACAGTGTCAATGTTGTTGTTGACTGCACGTAGCCGAGTTTCCAGTCTAAGACTCACTTCAGTTATAGTCGCCCCAAAGTGGTAGTCAGCTATTTGGACATCCTCGACGACATCACTCAGCGGAATGTCCAGAAATTGACAGCGGCCGTCCCCTACGATCAATATATTCCCAGCTGGTGCCATAATCACTTTAGTATTAAATACTCTTACTGAGAACACTTTCTAGCGAAGTCCCGGCATTGTCGGCTGTCAGTGTTGCGTTCATTGTCTCGTCCAACATCTCGTCCTGCCCGCGAGACGCCAGAAGTGGGTCACCGCGCTCTGCACTCTCCTGGCCGAGGTTTGGTTCTTTTCCCGCTCCACTGTTGTTACCCGGTGAGACATATTTCGACGCACCCACTCCCAGCTGCGCCCGCAGCTCACATAGAAGCTTCCCTAGTCTGTTGTCACCATTATACGTCCCATCTTCATATTGTTTTGCACCGTAGATGGCGTTCCCCCCCCAATAGGAATTACATGTACTCTCTATCAAATGAGCAGTACCGGTAGCCAGTAGAAAAGCTTTCTTGTCCGGGTTTTGGATGTATTTCTTTAAGTTGCATATCCTCATGGCAGACAGACGTGTGGTATCCTCCCATTCTTGGGTCGTCTCACATTCATTAGCAGCTTTTTTGGCTTCCAGCCCAGTGGTTGTGTCAAGGACTGCTCTAAGCCTCTTCTCGTCCCCCATCTCCTGGCACTTAATGAACTGGTACATCTGCTCGCTACTGTGGAATTCGAGGCCCTCGTGGAGAATAAGACAGGGGTGAAGATTGCTCAACTCGCAGCGCGGGCCATTAAAGGTGATGCCAGACGGCGTCTTCTTCATATTTAACTTTCCACCACGCGCCATCTTTGTAGATTCCGCTATTCTCTCTTTTATAGGCTTCTTAGAGCTCCGCAGGTTCCTGCTAATATTCTCCCCTGACAGCGCTCTGGCGTTACCAATGACTACCTTTGGTCTACCTTTCCTAGTCCTGGGGGTCGGCTTAGGCTTGGTCTCCAGTTTGTCTGCAGTTGGTATAGGGGAAGCTATGGATTCCAACTGTTCTGACGCCACTGGTGGGAGAGACACACTTGGTGACATCTTGTCCGCTCTCTGCTTTTCAAATTCTGATATCTTGTCAACTGGAAGTAATTTACCATCACTAGTGTCACCATCCCTCCAACTACCATCACTCCCCCTGTGTAGGGGCTGCTCAGATCTACTGTTGTGCCTAGCGTCGGCATAATGCCCTCCCTGACCAACATTGTCCCGACTTCTCCAGTCCCTGTCTCTGTTCGACCTTTTATCTCTTGTTGAGTCATCACGTCTCCTACTGTCATGAACACCATTCCCCCTCTTGGGGTACTCACGGTAATGCCCTTGATCCTGTCTCGAGCCATGAGATCTTCCAGTGTCATCTGATCTGGATCCCTCATTGTTCCTTCTGTCTTGGCTTGAATGCTTAAGATACTGGTTCATACCATCACCACTTGAAGCTGCACGATATCCAGAGTCAGACTGCCTCACTGCGCCATGATGATACGTAGGCGATGGGGATCTCCTTCTAGTAGTAGTAGTAGTGTTAGTACCTCCCCTCTCATGGTCACCATGGCCGTGCCTCGATTGACGTGCTGGACTTAAGCTCCCATATCCGCTACCACTTCTGGGGGCACCCCTGTACCGATTCCCCCCTCCATGGTTACCAGGGTTACCATCCCACCCCGGAGTATCCCTGTCCACTCTAGTCATTTGCAAGTCTGCTGGTTTGTACTTGCTTGGGATCTTGCTCGTATCAAATCCATCATATTCCTCCCCATTGATTAATATACGTGTACCCCTCAAAGAGACAGCACAGTTGTCAATGTTTCTGCAATGATTGCGAATCCTTCTTACAGCACCCTTGGCCCTTCTCACTGCTACCTCTTCGTCAGGATTGACGTATACATTGTCATAACCTCCTTTCCTCGACAGTTCTGATTTACACC
This sequence comes from Harmothoe impar, assembly GCA_947462335.1. Classification (NCBI taxonomy): domain Eukaryota; kingdom Metazoa; phylum Annelida; class Polychaeta; order Phyllodocida; family Polynoidae; genus Harmothoe; species Harmothoe impar. The sequence continues at coordinate 116,629,012 of OX381704.1, forward strand.
TTAGACACTCATCTCGTCGCCAGACCGAGGTGAAACATAGTAGGATAGGCCTAGGTCCATCATACCCAGCTGCCCCACGCTGTATCCTTTTAGCTAGTGTGATCTCCTGCTGCTGGACAGGCATTTTCATGTCTCTGAGAACCTTCATACATTGAGAGTATGTGTCAATGCTAGGATCCTCAGGTAGTCCATCTATTAACACGTTCAGCCTCTTGGGGGAGAAAAAAGTGTCACCCTGTCCCTCCCTCGATGAAGATCTACCACCACCATAGTGTATATTGTCATCACTTCTCGAGCGTCTTCTATCTTCCATGACAAGTTCCCTCAGCCTATTGACTTCTCTCATGGTATTGGCATTCACACGATCACATTTTTGTTCAAAATTAGTAATACGCCTGGATTGCTCCAATTGATTTTTCTCCATCCTGGACTCAAGAGATTGGATATCTTTAGATATATTACTGTTGCCAGTCTCCATTGAGCGCAGTATGTCTTCAAATCCCTTCTGCATATTGAACTCACCCTTGCGCCCAGTCTCAGATCTTGTGAAGTCGTGGATATCTGGGTCGCTCTGGGTAAAATCACAGCCGAGTGAACCACCACCCCTACTCCTGTCCCTCACAGTTTTCTTCCGTTGAGGCCTGGTGTAGTGGTGTGGATCCGTTGGGGATTTTTCCTCACTGGACTGCCTCACTCTCTTTCTATCTTCCAGCCCATTGCTCCTGGCACCGCCATATCTTTCTTCAATACGTGGCCAATCAGGGTCATCACTCAGGTACGGGTAAAGATCACCATCTTCCTGTCTAGAGTTAGATCCAGTATGACTCCGCTGTTGAGTATTATGACTATCATGATTCCTGTAGTGAGGCACAAAGTGTCCACGCTGTCCCTCCATGTTGACGGTGTTAGGTCGTCAGCACGCCGGCTAGTCACACACAGGTATGAGTATACAGGTATAGTATAGGTAGGTCAGGTGTTGTATAACCATGTATTGCACCTGCACCGTCACCGCCCCTGCCGCTCACCAAATATACTCACAGATCAGTCAAATAATCCACTCCGGGTTCTTAAAACCATCTGTATGGATGGACTGTACCTTGATGCCGATGTGTGACAAAACTCATGCCATTAGCCGCTCTAGGAATATTCAATTCTGTCCATAGTCGGGGGAGCTCCCGGGAGGCTCTACTCAACTGTCATGGCGGATATGCATATGGCCAATGTGAGGCAGGGCCAAATTAAAGAGAAAGGTTGGTTTCCGGTAACATGGTCTGTCTGACAAAGCAGGCCCGGCCGGTCGGATTTTAATCTCATTTTTAGACCTGGATTTAGTATTTTTGCAAACCGTAAAAACCGGCAAATAGCAAAATTTTCTGGAAATAAAAAAAAATAGGGGGACCCAGCACTGTTTTGCTCGACCCGGTCGGGTTACCGGAAATAAACCTTTTTTTTATTTGGCCCAGACCATGAGGGTCGGCCATGACCTCAGCTTTCCAATAGTGAAATTAAGATACTCCTATCAGAAGCTCAGGCTTTCTGGAGACATTGCCCCCTGTTACCCGGGCCCTGTCAGCTTGGGTTCATAGAGAGGACACGTTAATCTGTGAGCTGGTCCGCACCAGGGTTTACAGTGGAAGAAAGTAGATGACAGAAAAGGTGCATTTAAAGTCTTGGGGCTCTGGATGGGGGGTCCCCATGTCGATTGTCGATCCTAAAAAATGGCCATGTCACATGTCAATGCCGCTAAATAATGCCCATGTCCCATGGCCATTTTAAGAATTGCCCATGTTGCCTGTCACCATGTTTTTTGTGCCTCATGTCACATGTCACTAGGCCTCATGTCGTTTGTCGATTTTAAGAAACAGCCGTGTTGCCATGTCGAATTTGGTGGTCCACACCCATAGTCTTTATCTAAAACCTGAGCCAGCCTAGGGTGACACCCTAGCATGTCGTCACGTGACCAGGTCACGTGACTACATGTGGTCACGTGCCGACCCCTGGTGGCACACACCGGTAACGACACCTTGTACCTGGTAGTCCTACAGTCCCAAATAAGCTGACACAGCAGTCTGTACATGAACGTAGGTCTGTTATTAACACTAATAGGGGCCGTTAATACGTCATGCCCTTGGTGTGTCATGATGCATAAATGCAGCCCTGGCGAGTAACTTCCCAGGGCATCATGACGACCCTACGGAGGTGCATTTACTACATATGGTCGTCATGATGCTTGAATGCAGCATTGGCAAGCTACTCGTTAGCACTGCCTTGAAGCATGATAATGCATTAAGACATTATGCGGTCCTTAAAGGGTTGAGACGTACAGCGTGCAGTAGCTAAGGTGCCTATCACCAACCCCCGCCAGCCGTTATCACTCCTAACCCTATAACAACAGCATCATGTCTCAAACCTCATGTCCTTATATGTCTTCATGATGCACTAATGCAGCGCTGCTTTGTTGCATCATGATGACCCGTTTGTGATTGCCATGGTGTCACTACTGAAGGGTCGGCATGATGCATGAATGCAGCACCACCGAGTAGACTCATCAGGGCTGCATTTATGCATCATGCCGACAAAGGGTATAGTGCATTAACGCACTATGAATCCCTCAAAGGGTTAAGGAATATGAACATACTAAGTGCAGTACTCTACCTGTTGATGGGGACATTATCTCAGTGCGTGGGCAGACAAGGAGTTAAAGCAACCCTTTGAGGACCGCATGGTGCTTTAATGTATTATGCCTTTGGTCGGCATGATGCATGAATGCAGCCCTTACTGGTCGGTAACTCCTCGGTGCTGCATTCATGCAACTTGTCGACCGTACAGGGTTGATACACTCCCTAGCAGTCGGCATGATGCATGAATGCAGATGGTTGCATTGATGCATCATGCAGACAAAATGGCGTACTGTATTAAAGAAGTATGCTGCCGTTAGAGGGTTAACGTGTGGGCGGACCAGCTAGCTGTAGAGTAGTAAAGTTGGGAGATAAGATTACACAAGGACAACGGCAAAGTCAACATAATTATTAAGTACACGTACGGACATGCTGCCGCCAAGCTGGCACCACCTCGACCTCTGTTTCCGAGCGTCATCGCTGGCACAAAAGTTTGCTGGTTAAAATAGTTCCTGTGCGCTTGGTGCTGTTGTATTAAAAGTGCAGGTGGGTACCACATAGGAATCCCCCCCCCCCCCCCCCCCCGATATACGGGGGAAGTGACGCGGACATGGCCCCTCAGATACCAGCGATGTCGCTCGGACGCATCCGAGGACGAGTTGGGGCCAGCTTGATGCTGCCCCATCCAGGCATCTATAATATCACACCGGTGTCTTCGTTCCACTAAAACCATTATCACTAACCGGTACTATAGATTAAACATCAGTCGTGAGTTATTTTCATGTACCAGAAAAATAATGAACACTTCAAATTAAATGGTTACATTATTGTTATCCATTTTATTTTTCAGACCGATAAACTAGATCAGCCCGTGGTCGGCATTCTCTGTGAAATACGTGATATCCAAGATGGCCGACCAGGAGGTACCGGAGTGGGAGCCACATGGCGAGGTAGGTTCATGTCTTAAGGCCACCTTTTTTGATAACTTGGATTACAGGCTTTTACTGTAAATATTTTGGGAGGGCAGAGGAGGGGAAAAAAGCTGTTTTACACACCGCCCGGGGTCCTGAAAATTCCCAAAGGGCAGAGGCAAAAAAATATAAAGCATGGAAAACCTCATTTTTGGGTTATCTTATAAAGGTATGTTGAGAAATATCCCCAATCTAAAAGGCCTTATTTCACCTTTTGCTGGTTAACAGGTACTTTTTTTTTTTTTTGCAAAATACCAAAAATCTCGGCGGCGGATCCATAATCCAAGTTATCAAAATAAAACGGCCTAACCCTTTAATGGCCGCATACTCAGGGTTCCCAAGTGTCATGAAATGTTATAGAATTTGACATCTGTCTGGAATGTCATATATAAAAGTTTTTAAAAAGGAAGACAGCTGTGTGTCATGGCGAGGTAGGTTCATGTCTTAACCCTTTAATAGAAGCATACTGCTGTTGTCGTCATGGTGCATGAATGCAGGCCTGGTAAGGCCACCTTTTATTGATAACTTGGATTACGGGCACTCAGAGCAAATATTTTGGGGGGCGGGAGGGAAAAAAAAAGAAAAAAAGCTAGCCTTCAGTACTGAAATTTTCCATGGAAAAGTCTTCTTTTGACTATCAAATGAGGGTATATTGAGAAACATTCCCAAAAATCCCCCATTTTGAAGGCCTAAGTCTGGGTGTTTGCTAGTCAGCATGTACTTTTTTTTTTTTTGCTAAAATTCTCAGAAAATCCCATCGGAGGTGGGTAAAAAAAAAAAAAAATTGCCAAAATTCTCATCGGCGGATCCGTAATCCAAGTTATCAGAATAAAACGGCCTAAGTAACTCACCGTACAGGGTTGTATTCATGTATCATAATTACCTACGGAGCTGGTACACGCCCAAAGGCTTGTATGATGTTTAAATAGAAAAAAAGAAAACGAAGTACATCACATCGAGACTGTATGTTCTCCTATAATGCATTGATTTATCAAAGTGCATTCTGCATGTTAAATTTTACAACATTCCTTGAACCACATAAAACATCTTTAGATAAAAAACAATTAAAAGAAAGGGAAATCCATTTACCAATTATAGTTTAACGCTATCAGTTTAATCAGAAAATTCACCAATTGTTATCTAAGAACAGAGACCAATAGTAACATTTTGCAATATTTCTACAAACTGACAATGAGTTTTGCTTGGTTTTCCTCAGGAACCCAAATGGTACGTGCATGTCGACATGCCGGACGGTACATTCCCCGTCAACTTTCTAGATGAGGAGGAAGAGGAAGAAGAGGAGGAGGAGCCCCCACCGCCCTCTCCACCACCCCCGGTCCCCACCCAGTCCGACACCAACGACAGCCGACCACCGGATGCTGATCTGGGACCGGAGACGCTTCCTGACGACGACCAGTCTGTAGCCATCCCCCGGGGTCCTGCACCGTCCGACACGAGCAGTACGAGTAGTACGAGTAGCTGGGACATGGATGCTGTTTACATCCTACACCACCGGCCCGGCAAGTCGCTGCTACAAAAGCGACACTTCTGCGACTTATGCAGCAAGAGCTTCAGCCATAGCTCAGGACTTTCTCGTCACCGCACTACCCATTTCGGTTTACGATATAAGTGCGGTATGTGTGCGAGGACGTTTACACGGTCGGACAGTTTGTCGGACCACATGAAACGCGCTCACTTTATCTAAGTACACCGACAGTGTGGTACTAAGCCGGCCAACGGATGGTGATGGGCATGAACGGACGTGTGATACCCCCCCCCCCCCAACTGCCATAGTTTGAACATTTTATTTGTTATTTATTTCCATGAATATTGTTATGATTTCACTTTTTATTCCTAACCGTGTAAATTTTGCACAATATTTTTAGTAGATAATTTCCACATTTAATAGAAGGGATTTCTGACAATGATAACATTTCTTTCAGCGCGATACGCTAAGACATTTTACACTGAACTGAGTACATGGGTGAATACAGGAGTGAGTTGAATGTGAATATGAATCAGTGAGTGACTGCCCTGGTCCGACACCGGATCCGTGTCGATTTGAAAAGTCTGTAGCGATTTGGAAAATCCGCGTTGATTTGGAAACTAGGAGGAAGGAGTGAGTGTAGAAGTGCTGAGTCATTATGCCGCCATCTTGTTGGGCTGTGCGGGTCCAAGTCAGGACACCCTACTTCTCCTGTGAGAGAATTCTTTGATTATCTCTTTTTTTTATCAGTTGATAAAAAAATGGATAAATTCTTAAATATCATTATGCATAAAGCTCCATAGGCATGGGATTTGTCTGGGTTTTCAGTTTGATTTCCTGAAGTCGAATAATAAGTTGATGAATAGAGAGCGTAGACAAGCACATTGTTTACTTCTTGTTCATGACTGATCGGTGCCTCAACCCTTTAAGGACTGCATAGTGCTTTGAATACACTATGCCCTTTACCATCATGATTGGCGAAATTAGCATGAAGACAAGGGGCATAATGCACTAAAGCACTATGTGGCGCTTAGAAGGCTAACTTCTGAAAACGCCATCCCATGCCTGGAGCCTGAAATATTGCAGATATAAAAAGTCAGGACTGTTAGAATACAACAGCTGTGTAAAGGCAAGACATCATGGTGCATTGACTTACAAAGGTAGAATTGATTTATGACTGATACACAATGACATAGATGATGCTACCTTATGTTGTAATCCGCTAGAGGATATCCAACACACTGTTACAGCTCAGCTAAAGGCCATGGTTCATGGATGAAAAATAGGTTTGGAAAAAAACTTTAGGTCTCTGAGTAAAGAGACTATAAAAAGCAGTTGTTGACAGAACTGCTAAGTGGTTGAGCTTCCTGTATCTGGGGTTTCTCTCCTGTGTGGGTCAGCATGTATGTCTTTGTGTTGGAATAGATGGACAAAGGTTCGTCGAAATCATCTATATTAACCGAAGTTTATTTCCCGAGGCAGAGCCGAGTGAAATAACACACGGTAATGAATGATTTGTGGTTAAAACATCATGTGAGAAGTTACAAAAGTTGTCGTAATTCATGATGAAAAAAGAAAACTAGCCAAATTTTGGCAGGGATTAAGTGTTACCCTTGGGAGACGGCAGGGTACTATAACCCAAAACGCCGCTAATATCCGCCTGTACTGCCTAGCGGAAATTTGTGATGTTTTGGATTTGTTAGACCTGGTGAAAAGTCAGGCTATTTTCTTGCACAAGATATAAAAACTCTAGATTTCGAACAGTTTGTATTTATTAATTGCCTCAAATTGAATGTTGATGTATTTATCATGTTAGATGGAATTGTAAACTCACTTATGAAGTCCTACTCATTTGTGCAAGTTACAGCAAATTTAGTTATCTATATTAAACTATTATGAAATTTCTAGTCAAATTTTTTCACCATTGAAGGGTTGTGGTGGTTTTTATCTTGTGCTAAGTCTATAGGTGTCTTGTTTAGCAGGTGTAATAAACCAGTGTTAGGGTACCCTCCGCGCGTCTCCCTCGGTGTGTGCGGTGCTCAGTCTCCGTCATTAGGGAGTGTTCATTTATTAGTTACAGGGGGGGTGGTGGGTTTGGGGGGGGCGTAAAAATTTCCGACCCCTTCTGAGGGGGGGGGGGGCGTAAAAAATTCTGACCCCTCTTGAGGGGGGGGGGCGTAAAAATTTAAGCCCCTTTTTAGCCAAAAAGCCCGCGAGTTACTATAGTTCAAAGGGGGGGGGGAAATGTTTGGCGCCTTCGGCGAGGGGGGCGCGAAACGTTACACACGCTCTCGAGGGGGGGGGGGGGGCGTAAAATCTTTTAGCCCCTCCGCGCGAAATCTCACCACCCCTCCCCCTGTAATTAATAAATGAACACTCCCTTATGCGGTTTGCTGGATGTAGTGTTCTCCATACTAACGGTCTGGGTCAGCATAGCCATAGTGCTTTAAAATCAATGTAGTACTGTAAAACCCCACGTATAAGCCGCCCTCTAACTTTGGAAATCCTATAAGCCTCACAGGGGGTCTGATTATGGCTGCTGTTTAGTACTGTAGGATACATCTAACAACTGGTGTATAAGCCGCACCCTGACTCAGTCCTGGTCCTATAAGCCGCACTAGCGATCTGACTTGTGTACTAGCTGTGGATTACACGCGAGGTTTTACGGTATGCTCTATTGCATCATGCCGACCCCACAGAGTTGATACACTCCCAAAGGGTTGGCATGATGTATAACAATGCAGCACTGGTGTGTAACTCGCCAGCAACTCGCCAGTGCTGCCTTGGTGCTTCATAACGACAAATGCGCATGAAGCCTTGAGACACCATCAATATGAAAAGTACGCCGGCGGCCCGCCGTTGTGTGGAGAACCTACTTGTGTTTCCTATTGCCACCAGGCTATAAGGAAAAAGAGCGTCAATGTCTATATTTCTGTAATTAAATATCTTTATTTCTGGTCCAATGTTGAGGGGCAAGTTAGCTGTGTAAAGCTTTGGTACACCCGCTTTACAATTAACCCACCCTCTTATAAGCCGAACTGTCAACTGGTACTCACCTTTTTGCCTAACTGTTCTACTCACATAGCCAGAGAGAAAAAAATTACTGTCAATTCTTGTGTACAACCCACATTTCACGTATTGGTTAATATCAAAAGTGCCAATTTGCAATTTGAGAACAGGAATCTAGGAAAAAAAATAATTTAAAAGTGATGAATTTTAACAGCTTAACGTTGGCACACTTGGGTCTATATACGGATATCAAGATTGAATCAGATGTCGAGAAATTTAATTACTTAGATATAAACAAAAGTGTTAGAATAAGGGGCCACCCCAAAAGTAGCTCACGGCCCTACTGGGACCACTGGGCCGAAAACCTGAAATTGTGTTAGCATAAAGAAGAAAAAATAAAACAAAACAAAAAGTAGAAAAGCCTTTAAACATAGTTCCCACAGGCAGCTAAAATGGAAATTATGAATTATCCGAAATACTATAATTATTTGGTACATGACTGTGGCTTGTCCACAGTTTAGAAATTTAGATCTTGGATTTGTATTAGTGAAGAACTATTGGGAACTATGTTTTAAAGGACCAAAAACAAAGAAACAAAAAAAAACATCTGGCTATTTCTTCAGATTCTTGACATCTGTTTCGCGCACCCTCGACCTAACGTAGCCCTACTAAAAGGCTGAATCCGATATTGTGAATCCGTCGGATCGGACAAGATTCATCCATAGGTTTAACATTGTGAACGTTCATCTGATGCGACGGATTTGTGTCAAGGACCAGATTTCTGTGGGCTGCATTCACATTGTTGACGGGACTCGTCTGTGCCTCTGTGTGTTACTCCGTACCCCACACCTCGTGTAGAATGGTGCCCTGAACACCCCTCGTATAGATCTGTGCATGTAAACACTAAATGTAGGTTGTGGTACAGGAACTGATTGTAACGGACATTTACAATACTGGCAAAGTGGTTAGGAGCGAACATGAATTTTGAAGAAGGATTGGCATGATGCACTAATGCAGAACTGGCGAGTTACTCACCAGGACTGCATTTCTGCATCATGCCGATGAAGGAGATGATGCCTGCATGCATCACAGAGAACAACCATTCGGGAGAGTATCAATCCCGTAATGGTCAGTCGTCATGATGCATCTTAGGGAGTGGTCATTTTTTAACAACAGGGGGGGGGACCCAAAAAATTTGGACCCCTCTTGAGGGCGGGACCAAAAAAATGACACCCCTTTTTAGCGGAAAAGCCAGCGCGTTATTATAGCTCGAAGGCCTCGGCCGCGCTCAATTTCAACCTGCCTGGGGGGGGGGGTGGGGGGGTCAAAAAAATGTCGACCCGTCTCGTGCGGGGGGGGGGGTGAGAAAAATTCCAACCCCCTCACGCGAAAAATCCACCGGCCCCCCTGTTGTTAAAAAATGACCACTCCCTTAAATGAGATTGGGAACTCAAGAATGTTGACGTATAGATTGTACAATTGTATCATAATAGATGCAGAGAAATGTCAACACGAACTGTGGTACGTTAAATGAATCACTAAGATTAACTTGAACTAATGGATAACGGCCAAATGGTAACCCCGCTGTTGAACATGTACAGTTGGGAGTCTAGAAACCACTGATCTGTGATCATTTTGAACTAACAGTCACATGAAATGTCCAAACCTCCGCTCTGATCTGGTTACATTTGCACTCTCCAAGCAGTGGCTAAGTACCGGTGATCGCACTCTCCAAGCAGAAAACCCATATTGTGAATAGGGTTCTGAGACATTGTATGTCTTCGGGTATAGAAAATAATATTTTGTCAATAGGTTTATTAAATAAACGCGTTATTAAGTATTTCTAGAGTTCTGTTTTGTTTTTGACGTAAGGGAGGGGGGGTTCATAAACTACAATAACTTGAACAAGGGGCCTGAATACAATGTGAATTGTGATAATGAGATATATACTCTAATTAAGCACTCATATACAGGTGAGCCAATTGATAAGTCCGGAAGTCCATATTTTACGATATGAAGACTACATTTTTATTAAAGAAAAAAGTGAAGGGAGGGGGCGGGCCGGGGGGCGGGTTGGGTTGCGGTCAGGGAAATTAGGGGGCTTCAATAAAGTATGTACACGCGAAGGGGGGGTCTATTTTCTGAAAATCTTTGCGTACATAAACCCTTTTTTTTAATGCGTACAAGAACTTTAGGGGGTGTGGGGGGTCAATTTCTGGAGAAAATGTGCGCACATACTTTAAGGAAGCGCCCTGTCCGGGGGGATGTAGGAAATGATCAACCTTGAAATCCTGAAGTAGCCACTTGTGTCAATGACTGAGGGTTCTTACAAGAAAAATGGTTTATATTTAGATTTATATCGGAATCCACGTTTAACTACTTTCAGGAGGGTGTATAGGGTAGCCTGGACGTGCGGATGGAGGAGGGCCGCACCCAGGGTATGTATAGGGTTTAGAGGTCAGGGTACATAAAGCACAAACACCCCTGACCGTGAAAGGTGACAAGATGGTCGTTAAATCAGCCGGTGTGAGGTGTTAATTGTTTTACTGCCCGCCCTGTTCCCTTACCACAGTCCAGCCGGGCATGACCCAGGTCAATCAATAAACACGTTGTTCTCATCACCGCAGGTTTCATAGGGTTGTAAGCCTTTTAATCTTAAAAGAAAAGCCATTGATGAAATTGACCAAGATTGGCGTATCAAAGCTTTACACTGTCGGTGTTACAGTAAGTGTCCGTCCATAAATTATATCATCCGGAGGACAATAAATACATTGGAATACAAAGTCGGCATGATGCATGCCGAGATGCATGAATGCAGGCCTGGTCGATTTTTTAGTACAGTGGCCCCCAAACGATTCCCTCAAAATTCTTTGACTGGGAGTTTGTAATCCTCCTTTACAGGTGCTATACCTGACTATCAGATACCATCATCTCACACAATTTAAACAACTCGTAAAATTTTAGATTTTCAGGAATCAGTTCTGACAAGCTTCACCAATATTTCTTTGGCTTTTAAGTTTTATCTAATCACGTTTTTAACTTAGTCAAATGGACGCTAAAATGGACACAGATTAGCTAGATTTCATTCCGGTGTTTCCCCTTTTCGTAGTTTTACATAAATCACAAGACATCTTTGTTTCTACATGTCGGTGAACGCGGCCCTTATCGGGTCGCGTTGCGGGACGGGCGCCGTAAAGCTGTCGTTACGGACGCCGCCACTAGGGGGACGCTGAGGGGACGCTGGGGGGACGCTGGGGGGACGCTGAGGGGACGCTGGGGGGACGCTGAGGGCGCGGCACAGACGCGGGAAGACGAGGAGCTCTGATAACAGACAGAGGTTTGACCCGGTCCCCGCACTTTCAAGAGAAAACACAGATAATGGGTCATATTTTCATCACCGCACATGTCAGCGTTTTTCGAAAATAAGGGGTCTTTTTTTTCAAATACAATTAGCATTTTTCAGAAAAAAGTGGTCTTTTTTTTCAAGTGGAGTTTCGGGCAAAATGATATCCCTTTTACACAACATATCTAATAACAAGAGTTAACCATAAAGATCAAGTGAATATCTCTTTTGTATTAAATATGTGCATGTTTATATAAATGATATTTGTTATTTACTATTAGGTGAAAGAAATTTGCGTTTTTGTATAAAAAGGGGTACTTTTGGGGCCCCCAAAATCAGCGATTTTACTATAAAAAGGGGTATCTTTTCACCCAAAAATATGTGGAAAGGGGGTATATTTGAGATCCATTAACGAGGATGGTGTCAGGTTTGCACTGGGAGTGCGGGGACCGGGAGGTGTGCAGGACACACTCCACACCCCGCCACTTCCGTCACGTGACCGCCGACACCCCGACTACCTGACATGGTCAACATGTTAAACATGTTATCACGTTACGATGATCCCATACGGGTATTATATTAAACGTTGAAATGCACTTCTTTATATTATGTGTGTTAGGCCAAAAAAAAGAAGTTTGTTTCAGGTAATCCGACCGACCCAATCAAAACAGGGCCGACCCTACGTTTTTTTATGCAGTTTTAAAGAAATTTCCATATTTTTACCCTTTTCTGATCAATATTAGGTCCTCGGAGAGGCTGGCCAGTAGTATCATGTTAAAAAAAAGTTTAAAAAAAGAAGAATCCGACCTACCGACCGTACATTTTCTGCCCATGCTACCTGTAACAAACCTTCTTTTTTTGGCCTTAGGTGTGTGTTGGGGGAGGGCCTTTTGCCCCGTATCCTTGTATACATGTATTAACGCTTCTCATATACCATAAGGTTGCCATAATGCAATACATATTCACTCTAAAAACCGAGACATGGGCCTACATACAAGCCATGTAATACAACCAAAATATTTTCCTACATTATTCATGGATTCCAATTATTATGCACAAACCCACCCCCGCCGCTATACGCCCGTCATGCCCCTATCTTACATACAGACCCCATCACAACATTTGTGAGATAAGGCCAAAAAAAAAAGAAGGTGTGTTTCAGGTTACATGGTCTGAAAATCTAAGGTAGGTAGGTCGGATTTTTTTTTTTATGTATATATATTTTTTTACTTTAGCCTGAAAAGTACCCAGAAATTGACTCACGAACTACAATGCCGACTCGCCAACGACCGCCTCGACCCGTGAACTATCAGATCGACCCTTAAATAGCCCCAAAATGACCCAAAATATAAACATTTTTTCAAAATTGCATAGAAATTTCTAGAGTCGGCCCTGTTTTGCTAGGTAGGGTCGGGTAACCTGAAACAAACCTTTTTTTTTTATTTGGCCTAATAAACGTTTTTGTCACTTACAGCTTAGGAGCCTGGCCTCTGCCCTATCTGTTAAATGGTTTTGTAAATATGGGGCTGTTAACTAGGTAGGGGCCTGCATGGTCTCCATCTATGGGGGTATAGATGGGGGGGTCCCGATGTCCCATGTCGATTTTAAGAAAGGTCCATGTCCCATGTCACTAAGCTTTTAAGCCTTCTGTCACATGTCACTAAGCCCCATGTCGCATGTCAATTTTAAGAATAGGCCATGTCGCCGTGTCGAATTTAGGGGTCTACCCCCATATCTATCTAAATGAATTAATGGGGCCCTAGATTGGGGGGTCCTCATGTCGCATGTCGATTTTAAGAAATGACCATGTCGCATGTCTATGTCGCTTAAAATGCTCATGTCCCATGTCAATTTTAAGAAGTGCCCATGTCTCCTGTCACTAAGCCTCATGTCGCATGTCACTAGGCCTCATGTCGCATGTCGATTTTAAGAAATGGCCATGTCGCCATATCGAATTTAGGGGTCTAGAGCCATATTAATTTGTGAGATAGGAGCTTCACAACCCCGCCATTAAAAATAACAGTTGAGACTGGACACGATTGAAAATACATCAAGGGGTGATTCCAAATTAAGAAAAGGGATCGTTTAGGGAATGATCGTTTGTTAATAAATTATATCACCGTAATTACGTCGACGGTTGAAACTCCTGAGTACATGTAGTAGAATGTACCGTAGTGGCTTATGCAAGACCTGCGCTTATTAAAGACACAAAAGTGGTCTAATTTACCATTTCAGGACCCTCAACCCCTGCTCTAATTCAAGCCACTACGGTACCACCCGACAGACTACTATATCAGAGAATAAAATAAAAAAGTTGGTGCGTGGGAACCGCGTTAATTGTTTGACACTAAGTGGCGTACTGACGTGATAAGGGCCCGGGGGGGTTACTTGAATTTTTTCTGATATGGGTGTGCGGCTGGACCTATGACAACCCTTACCCTTGCTAGGGAGCTTTTGAGTCCAAAACATACCCTTGCCAGGGCACTTTTGGCCCAAAAATCCTTGTTTTGATGAGAAAAATCACGAAAGATATACTAAATGGGTCATTTTACAGAGAAATTTTCCTCATGTCCGGGAAATGTTCGGAAAAAAATAGGAAAAAGTGGTACATTTTGGTGAAAAACATGTCATTTTTGCAAAAGGTGACCCTTGCTAGGGCGATTTTGTTGAAAGTAGACCCTTGCTAGGGACATTTTCCCTTCAAAACAGGACCCTTGCTAGGGAGATTTTGCTGAAAAAGTACCCTTGCCAGCCGCACACATGTGTATACAAAATATACTAAGTGCCCCCCCCCCCCCCCCCGGGGATAAGGGGCCCTGACACAGGAGGCCGACACGCCGGTATCTGCATTATCTGCTCCCCACGCCCACTCTATCAGTATCACCCAGCCGTGTAACAAGCCCCACCCGAGGGAGTCATCAGGGAGGCTGAGGAGAGCTCCCTAAGGGAGTGTTCACTTATTAGTTACAGGGGGGCGGGTGGTGGGTTGGGGTGTACAAAATTGCTGACTCCTCTTGAGGGGGGGGGGGCGTAAAGATTTAAGCCCCTTTTTTAGCAAAAAAAGCCTGCGCGTTACTATAGTTCAAAGGGGGGAGGGGCGATATCTCACCACACCCCCCCCCCCTGTAATTAATAAATGAACACTCCCTAATAGTGGTCACAGAATGCCGACTCAGCAGTTTACGTGTGTGGTACAGAGTGACCTTTCTCCACGGTCACTCGTACACCAGGGGTCAAGTTCACACGGGGTCATCTCCCATCGACGGACACAGTGAAATAATGGATAAAAATCGACCAACAGGGATTTTTCCCTTAGTTCTAAGTTAAAATCGACCCAGCGACACGCCCCTTTTGTAGAGGCACATCTCTAGGAAGACTCTAGACTGTCCCTTCCACACACACAGAAAAGTGAGAGTCATTGTCGCTAAAACTACCCTCACCTGAGGGTCGGGCACTGCCTGACTCACAGGTGAGGGTAGTTTTAGCGACAATGACTCTCACTTTTCTGAGGGTGCATTTGATATTACATGTAAATGGATCCTCGCCATTCTAGTTTAATAGAGGAAGTCGGGCTAGGTAGACGCCAGCATCGTTTAGACCATGAATGTCTATAGGTCCATGTTTAGACATATTGCCGTGTTTAGGTATTTAACTCGTTCAGAAGTACCTGTCACTGTGAGTGTTCTTTTATTTGCCTGGTCCTATTTACATGGACCAGTATCAAAGTACACAGGGCCAGACAAACAGAGAGAGAGATCGAGATCATTTTGGAGTTTTAAGAGAAGGGATGGATACTAGTGGATCGCTGGGAAGTAGATACTAATACTTGTGTGCGCGTGACCCCCTACCTATAGACCAATACATAGCAAGAAAGGGTGACTCCTCAGAATAGTTGTTGATGAAGTTTTTGAACATTTCTGAAGTATGACTGACGATGATGTAAATACATTCTCTTAATCTTGCATTCTAACATAAGCCATTTGAAAGATAATTCTCTTGTGGATCTGCTGTTATGAAATGTTTACGAATATAGCTACTACAGACAATTGTATAAGGATTCTGCTAAATTCAACCTAAAAACAACATTATTATGCAAAAGTCACCCTTTCTTGATGCATAGGTCTTTAGGTACCCACACCGGAAGTAAGGTGACCACGACTTCCGCCATCTTGTTCGGCGTCCAGAACAGCTGGTGTTTGTTGTTTACTGTATGAGGGACACCACACCGGTCCTTAAAGTTAGAGACAATAAACAAGGTGCCACACACCACCTCTATAGGGTAACATATAGGGGGGCCCCGACGGGGGGGGGGGGGGGGGTGGCGGTGGGGTCCCATGTCTCTTGTCGATTCCAAGAAATTGACTTATCACTTGTCACTACCAAAAAAACACTTGTCGATTTGTCAACTTTATGGAAGGGAATGTATTAGAAAATTTTGAAATGGTGCGTTGTGGTACATTCTGGCACAAAATGTATTCCACAGGAAGAGAAAATTTGATATCATTATCAAATGCTGAGTTACTAAGCTGTTCCAAAAGCACTGTGTCCCTTGTCGCAGCTAAGGAATGGCATTTGTCCCTTGTCACTTAACTTCCATGTCCCTTGTCGATCCTAAAGAAGTAGTAGATTTGTCCCCTTGCCGATCCTAAGAAGTGCCTTTGTCCCCTTGTCGAATTTACCCGTCTGGGGCCCTATATAGGGGACTCCCCTGTCAGCCTGCTCTGCTGTGGTACATCACGTCTATTTACAACATAAAAGTAAAGGCTGCCAGGAACCCACCGGAACCACATGTCTCAGGAATGTGGGATATCTAAATGGAGGCATTCCGGGACACATTGCAGACTTATACATGATGCATGAATGCAGCCCTGGTGAGTTACTCGCCAGTGCTGTACAGTGCTGCAGTCATGCATCATGACGACTATTATTCTATTGAAAGGTGGTTAATATAATTATTTAAGGGGTACACTTATGCCCTCACAGCCAAAAATAATTATGTCATTTCAAGAAAATCAGATTATTAAACTCACTAAAACAAGTGATTTGTCCGCCAGACGAGTTTAATAATCAGATTTTCTTGAAATGAGATAATTAAAATACGTAGCACACCTCAGCACCCCTGCCTGTATTTCGGCCCGGGATGTAGGCCATGTAGTATTGTAAAAAGCTATAGATCTAGTTTAGTATCCATATGAGTAGTCAGTGTCTTATTAAATCAGGTGATCCAAACTGATCGTGACCTGCACTTTGAGTGCATTAGTCGGTGATTAGGTCATGTACATGTCGTTTATAAATCCAGTCACTAAATATCATTATCAGCAATTGGTCCCGCTAATCCAGTGATCGTTATACTCCATAAGGCCAAATAATAAAATCAAAAAAAGGTTTGTTTCAGGTAACATGGGTAGAAAGTCTCGGGTCGGTAGGTCGGATTTTTTTTTCTTTAAAAAAAATTGTTTTAACAGCCCCTCTACGATATCCTTGAATTGCACAAAAAACTGCAAAAATGGGGAAAAAAGTTTCAAAATTTTTGTAAACCTAAAATCGAACCAAAGAAAGTGTAATTTCTTTTTTTAAATCTTCAAAATTGCATAAAAAAAAAAGGGTCGGCCCTGTTTTGATAGGGTCGGTCGGGTCGGGTGTCCTGAATCAAACTTCTTCTTTTTCGGCCTAATGTAATCAGACTGACTGACTACTGCTACTGGTCCGTGCAGCCTAGTATACATGTGTGATGCTATGGCTGGGTGTTACGAGGCCATGATCTAGTGACCCGAACTGATTGGCTGTGTTATCAGCTTATCTATCATGTTTACAATCGGACAGTTTGCCCTGATAAATATGATGGTCATATGACTCGAGTATTATATAACTACAAACATGTTGAATATATAATCATCCACATCTCACCCCTCCTCATGGTGCTATAATATGGTCAGTCAAATCAAGTGATTTTATCGAAGTTATTGTATCTATGACGTACTATAGTCTATAGTGCTATATATCTGTATCTAGAGAGAAAGGGGCCCTTCATCTTAGTAACTTTGGTTCTAATTGGAGTATCTAAGAAATTCTTTCCGTTCTTGAAAGCCCAGAATCTCAGGAATGCGTGAGATTGCTTTACCCCTGCGTGAAGGCGTGAGAAAGGGTGCAAATGCGTGAGTCTCACGCCCAATGCGTGAGGGTTGACAGCCCTTTAAGGGCTATCCAAAAGTCTATATATCTCATACACTGCGTTATACAGTATATATAGAAGAAGTTTCAATTCAATAACTGTATACCTTTAATTTTAAAAAAAACACTTTAAAAAAAACCTATAAGGTGTGAGGTCAGACATTGCGGCTTTGCAGTCAGCACTTGAGCAGGTTGGGTCTGGGGTGTGTAGGAAAGGTGCAGGAACCGCGGCCAGGGGGGAGGTGGGGGCATGGGCCGCTCTGTGTCACAGAATGAGAGAAAAAAAAGTGTTATGATTATTCTACAGCTGCAGGTGGGGTGGGAATAGTCTGTTCGTGCCAGACCATAACAGTAGCCGGGCCCAATCAGATCTGCCCGCAGCGACGAGTTCAGATTTAATAGATGAACTAGGTGGGAAGGGCGGGGCATGTTAGGGTGGTTGGGGCGGGATGCCAGGTGAAGGTGGCATGGGGGAGGGGAGTCAGGCACAGTTTCTGGTTGGTTAAAACGGCTAACTGCCACACAGCCCGTTATTGTGTTTTTGAATTTGAATTTGGCTTCCATTGTCCCATTTGAATTTGAATTTCTGGCGGGAGGTGACTAAGCGTTTTCACACCCCTCTGTTGTGAATTGAACCGTTGTGTCATTGCATTTGAATTATATTGCCATCGTTAGTTTGGATTCAAATGTGGATGCCATAATGCTATTGTATCAGAACTTGCCGATTTCAATTTGATTATGGCTACTGGATGATATTAAAATTCAAATAGGGCTGCGATTGTAGATTTGGAAGACATCGCGAACTGTCTTTAGACCCTTCTATTATGAATTTGAATTAGTTTTACTTTGTGTGCAATTTTATAGGTATTGTTCATTTGATATTAACATTTGGATGCTATTGTGAACTATTATGAATTACATTTTGGATGTCATTGTAGATAGGAATTAGACTTTTTATTTTTTTTATAGTTTAAAGTGTTTTACTCGGGAAAATAATACAGTTACAACTGTAAAAGAGTAAACGTATCAAACCTAGCATGTGCGTGTTGCATTCCTTCCCCTAGGACCCCTATGATTGCTGTTATCTCGATGGTAACTATACAATACAATGGTATGGCTATCACACTTGGACTACAAGATATTCTAAAACAGTATCATAAAAATTCGACAGCAAGATATTCTGATTTTAAATATTGCTGTTGTAAATTAGAATTGGAACTTGGATGCCACATTATGTATTAGAATTTGGCTGCTATTTTGAATCAGATATTAGAAATGAGACTGCCATTTCAAATGAAAATTTGGCTGTTGCAGTGTGGGTTGGGGAAGGGGCTGTTTATAATGTCATGTCCCCGGCCCCCGCACTCCATGTCTGCTGTGACACCATCATAGTTTTGAAAACACGATTTTAGGGTATTTAGTTTTCTACCTTTCAATGTCATCGTTTTTCAATAATAGGGGTGCTTTTTCAAAGAAATGTTCGTGAAAGTTGACAATAGAGGGTGTTTTCTGAAACGAGAGTGAAAAATATATATTACAGGTAACCCTATATTTTAGTTGGTAATGATGTTCTATTTTCCTTGTAAGTAATCATATTAGTGATATGAATAATATTAATACCATAAAGAGCTTTATTTTTTACTCAATCAAAGGATGGGGTTTCTAAAATTGTTCGCATTTTCTAAAAATAGGGGTTCTTTTTAGGCCCCAAAAGTTCTTGTATTTAGAAATAGGGTACCTTTTTCACTAAAAAAATCGTGGATAGGGGGTATGTTTTAATTTCTGTAACGATCATGGTGTTGAGCTACATAGAGAGTGCGGGGGCCGGGGTCATGTCTGGGTGAGTCCTGGTGGTAGCAAGGCGCACATTTCCACAACCTGCCTACTGTACCAAAGGGGTGGAGGTGTGTGTGTGTGCCTGTGTGTGGTGGTGGGGGAGTAGGTGGGAAGAGGGGGTTGTTATTCTGGCTGGGTGAGTCATTGGGTCAGGGTGGACATTTCCACAACCTGACCCTGCATGTTAGGTGGGGGGAGGGGGTGGTCTGGGGTCAGTCATGGGTCAAGGTGGTGACATGGTGGAAATTTCCACAACCCTGCACCTAGGCCAAAGGGGGAGGGTGTGTGTGTGTGTGTGTAGGTAGGGAGGTGGAAAATTCCACAACCTTAACCTACACTCAAGGACAAAGGAAAAGGTTGGAGGTGTGTGGATTGAGTGGGGGGTATTTTGTAAAGGTGAGTGGAAATTTCCACAGCACTCAGGAACAAAGAGGAGGGTGGAAAATTCCATATGTAGTTGTAGACTAGTTCTGTAACTGTCCCGTGTGCTTAGAATGTCATGCAGACGTCCAACAGAGTGAAGAGGCCTCATGCCTCGGCATTCAGACTGCCCCTTGTATTCTCAGTCTATGTATTCTCAGACATTGTTTTCTCAGACATTGTATTCTCAGACATTGTATTCTCAGACATTGTATTCTGAGACATTGTATTCTCAGACATTGTATTCTCAGACATTGTATTCTCAGACATTGTATTCTGAGATATTGTATTCTCAGACTTTGTATTCTCAGTCTATATATTCTCAGATATTGTATTCTCAGGCATTGTATTCTGAGACATTGTATTCTGAGACATTGTATTCTCAGACATTGTATTCTCAGTCATTGTATTTTCAAACTATGTATTCTCAGTCTATCTTGTTCCTATGCATTCTCAGTTCTCAGTCCATGCATTCTCAGATATTGTATTCTCAGACATTGTATTCTCAGACATTGTATTCTTTAACATTGTATTCTCAAACATTGTATTCTCAGACAGTATATATATTCTCAGACAGTATATTCTCAGATAGTATATTCTCAGACATTGTATTCTCAGACATTGTATTCCCAGTCTATGTATTCCCAGTCTATGTATTAGTCAAGGGTATTAGGCCCCTATGGTAAATAAGATAGGGGTGTTGTAGGTTTGTTAATATGGATGCTGTTGTGAATTATAATTAGAATGTGGATGCCATTGTGCAATTTGACTCTTGCTGTGGCTTAAGGGAGGGGTTTTCTGATTTTTTTTGATTTTTTTTTGAATAAGTTTTTTGACCATAATCTCATGTAAAAGTGAAACATGTTCTTCCGTTACAGTCATTGTGAAAAAATATTTACATTATGTATACAATTAAATACTTCAATGAAATATTCAGTTCCTTGTGTCTTTCTTGGATTGATTTTTACAACCAAATGCATTATACCGTTGGTGGTATGGAGGCATAATGGACATTTCCACATCCTGACCCCACTGCACTCAGGAACAAAGAAGGAGGGCAGTACATGTGTGGTTGTGTGTCTCAGATGTGTGTGTTGGGGGGGGGGGGGGGTATTGAGTAATTTGTACAAGTGGAAAATTCCACCACACACAGGAACAAAGAGGAGAAGAATTTCATGATATGTAGTTGTAGACCTAGTTCTATAACTGCCCTGTGTGCTTAGTATGCCTCAGCAGACTATATATTCTCAGACATTGTATTCTCAGAGTATGTATTAGTCAAGGGTATTAACACCCTATGGTAAATAAGATATGGGTGTTGCAGGTTTGTTAATATGGAGGCTGTTGCTGAATCCGATTGGAATTGGCTGTTGCTGTGGCTTGAGGGAGGGGTTGTTTATAAACTTATGTCTGGGTGAGACATGGTGGTGGCATGATGGAAATCTCCACAACCCTGCACCCAGAGACAAAGGGGTGAAGGGGTGTGCCTGTTTGTGACTGTGGTGTGGGGGGGGGGGGGGTGGAGGTAGGGAGAGGGGGAGGTTATTCTGGCTGGGTGAGTCATTGGGTCAGGCTGGTGGCATGGTGGAAATTTCCCCTGCACCTAGGACAAAGAGAGAAAAGGGTGGAGGTGTGTGTCTTGGGGGGGGGGGAGGGGGTTGTTTTTGTGTCTGGGCGAATCCCTGGGGGTATGGTGGAAATTTCCACGGTCTGAACTTGCACTCAAGGACAAAGGAGGATGGTGGGGAATGTGTATTGGGAGGGGGGTATTTTGTAAAGGTGAGTGGAAATGTCCACGATTTGACCTCACCACACTCAGGAATAAAGGAGGGCATTGTGTGTGGACGGGGGGCGATGCTAGTTTGTCTGGGTGAGTGGGAATTTACACAACATTCAGGAACAATTGTATTCTCAGACTATATATTCCCAGATATTGTATTCTCAGACATTGTATTCTCAGACATTGGGTCAGACATTGGCTCAGACTGGCCAATGTATTAGTCCAGGGTATTACGCCCCTGCAGTAAATGAGATATGAGTGGGTTGTAGGTTTGTTAACATGGATGCTGTTGTGAATTGGGATTAGAATGTGTATGCTATTATTCAATTTGACTATTGCTGTGGCTTGAGGGAGGGGTTGTTAGAATATTATGTCTGGATGAGTCATGGTGGAAATTTCCACAACTTGACCCCACTGCACTCAGGAATAAGGGTGGTGTGTGTAGGGCGGGGGCAGGGGTGGAGGGGCAATTGTTGTTCTGTCTGGGTGAGTGGAAATTTCCACAACACTCAGGAACAAAGAGGAGGGTGGAAATTTCCATGTTATGTAGTGGTTGATCCAGTTTTGTAACTGCCCTGTGTACATGTGACTGGCCATTGTATTCTCAGACTCAATAGTCTCTGTATTGGCCCAGGGTCAAATGTGTTAATAAGATATGAGTGTTGTAGGTTTGTTAATATGGAAGCTGTTGTGAATTGGGATTAGAAGCTGCATGCAATTGTGATTTAGAATAGTATGTTGATGTTGTTATAAAATAGAATCAGAATTTGCTAAATTAGATGCCATTGTTCAATTTGACTGTTGCTGATGCTTGAGGGAGGGGTTGTTAATAATATTATGTCTGGGTGGGTCATGGAGGTATGGTGGAACTTTCCATCCTGAACCTGCACTCAAGGAAGAGGGAAGAGAGTGCACTGATGAAACTAGCTGTGGTCTATTTATAGACAGATAGCTTGGTGACTGAGCAGTGGAAAAGTCCACACACCATCTCCCTCTGTTGGGTACTGATGAAACTAACTCTGATCTATTTAAAGACAGCTAGCATGATGACTGAGGAGTGGAGAATTCCACTAGGAGTGGAGAATTCCACTCACCGTCTCCCTCTGTTGAACACTGATGAAACTAACTGTGGTCTATTTATAGACAGTTGGCATGGTGACTGAGGAGTGGAAAATTCCACTCACTGTCTCCCTCTGTTGGACACTGATGAAACGAACTGTGGTCTATTTATAGACAGATAGCTTGGTAACTGAGCAGTGGAAAGGTCCACACACCATCTCCCTCTGTTGGGTACTGATGAAACTAACTCTGATCTATTTAAAGACAGCTAGCATGATGACTGAGGAGTAGAGAATTCCACTCACCGTCTCCCTCTGTTGAACACTGATGAAACGAACTGTGGTCTATTTATAGACAGTTGGCATGGTGACTGAGGAGTGGAAAATTCCCTCTGGTAAACAAGGTCTGGGTGAATGGAAATTTCCACAACACTCAGGAACAAAGAGGGGGTAGGAAATCTCCATGGTATGTAGTGGTTGACCCAGTTTTGTAACTGCCCTGTGTACAGGGTCTGATGTTCAGGGCATCAGCATGCAGACTGTTGTCCATTGTATTCTCAGACTCAAGTTCTAGTCCCTGTGGTCGTTCATAGTTAATTATGAGTTGTCTGCTGCATGTTTTCTAAACCCTTTACAGTCTTTGCGAAAACATGCAGGACAGTGGCAATGTCCTTCTAAAATGCCACCGGTCCTGCAGATTTACAAGTGTAGCAGGACCGAATGTCCTGTCGCATGTTGGGCTTTTCTGAAGTAGAAGAATTCAGTTCGGGTTCTAAAGCTGAAATATGTATGTCAATAAACTGTGTAAAACTATATATCTATCCTGATTTGGCCATACATGATTACATATGAATTGTATTTTTAATGGACAAGACTATTAAAATGCAGAAATCATCAGATATGTGGCTATCTGGTCCTCCAAAAATATAGCCGGTCCTTCATCATTGAAAATGTGCAGGACCGAATGTCCTGTGGGATGAAAAAGTTTTCGCAAAGACTGCCTTTAACCCTTTAAGAACGGCATGTCATTAAAAGGTGACATTTGTCATCATGATACTGGCCAACTGCTGTATTTGTAAATCACACCAGCCCTTCAGCAGGGTATCACATCTGTCAGGCATGATTCTTGAATGCAGCATTGGCGAGTTACTCCCCAGGGCTGCATTCATGCGCATATACATTTCTGCAGATTGGCTTAAAAGTATAGTCTGCGGATTTTGGGATGTGGTAGTTATATAACTATACTGGATAAACATTCACGCTGTACATATTTTCACGGATTTTCAATTCTGTGAAAATCGCGAAAAATATGTACAGCATGAAATAAAGTACATTTACAGTATGCAGTCTTAGGATTAAGGGAGGAGAATAATTTGATGCACTATCCTCCTTCATCTTCATGATGCATGTACATATGCAAGCTTGGTGTGTAACTCACCAGTGCTGCATTTATGCATAATGCTCATCCATAGCATTGATAGACTACAGACAAACTGGCATGATGCATCAATTCAGCAGCGGCAAGTCACTCACCAAAGTGTGCTGGTGCGTCATTGTAACAAAAACAGGTGTGGAAAGTTCCATACACCATCTATCTCTTTTGGACACTAACTATGGATGAAACTAACTATGGTCTATTTATAGATAGCTAGCATGGTGACTGAGGAGTGGAAAATTCCACACACCATCTCCCTCTGTTGGGTACTGATGAAACTAACTCTGATTTGTTTATAGACAGTTGGCATGGTGACTGAGAAGTGGAAAATTCCACACACTATGTCCCTCTGTTGGGCACTGATGAAACTAGCTGTGGTCTACTTATAGACAGTTGGCATGGTGACTGAGAAGTGGAAAATTCCACACACCATGTCCCTCTGTTGGCCACCCTCACCCCATCCCTACCACCCTCACCCCATCCCTACCACCCTCACCCCATCACCCTCACCCCATCTCTATCACCCATACCCCATCCCTACCACCCTCACCCCATCCCTACCACTCTCACCCCATCCCTACCACCCTCGACCTGTCCCTACCACCCTCACCCCATCCCTATCACCCTCACCCCATCCCTACCACCCTCACCCCATCACCCTCACCCCATCCCTATCACCCTCACCCCATCCCTATCACCCTCACCCCATCCCTATCACCCTCACCCCATCCCTATCACCCTCACCCCATCCCAACCACCCTCACCCCATCCCTACCACCCTCACCCTATCACCCTCACCCCATCCCTATCACCCTCACCCCATCCCTACCACCCTCACCCCATCACCCTCACCCCATCACCCTCACCCCATCCCAACCACCCTCACACCATCACCCTCACCCCATCCCCATCACCCTCACCCCATCCCTACCACCCTCACCCTGTCCATACCACCCTCACCCCATCCCAACCACCCTCACCCCATCCCTACCACCCTCACCCTATCACCCTCACCCCATCCCAACCACCCTCACCCCATCCCTACCACCCTCACCCTATCACCCTCACCCCATCTCTATCACCCTCACCCCATCTCTATCACCCTCACCCCATCCCTACCACCCTCACCCCATCCCTACCACCCTCACCCTATCACCCTCACCCCATCTCTATCACCCTCACCCCATCCCTACCACCCTCACCCCATCACCCTCACCCCATCCCCATCACCCTCACCCCATCCCTACCACCCTCACCCCATCCCTACCACCCTCACCCCATCCCTACCACCTTCACCCCATCCCTATCACCCTCACCCCATCCCTACCACCCTCACCCCATCACCCTCACCCCATCCCTACCACCCTCACCCCATCCCTATCACCCTCACCCCATCCCTACCACCCTCACCCCATCACCCTCACCACATCCCTATCACCCTCACCCCATCCCTATCACCCTCACCCCATCTCTATCACCCTCACCCCATCCCTACCACTCTTACCCCATCCCCATCACCCTCACCCCATCCCTACCACCCTCACCCCATCCCTACCACCCTCACCCCATCCCTACCACTCTCACCCAATCCCTACCACCCTCACCCTGTCCCTACCATCCTCACCCCATCCCTATCACCCTCACCCCATCCCTACCACCCTCACCCCATCACCCTCACCCCATCCCTATCACCCTCACCCCATCCCTATCACCCTCACCCCATCCCTATCACCCTCACCCCATCCCAACCACCCTCACCCCATCCCTACCACCCTCATCCTATCACCCTCACCCCATCCCTATCACCCTCACCCCATCCCTACCACCCTCACCCCATCACCCACACCCCATCCCTATCACCCTCACCCCATCCCTATCACCCTCACCCCATCCCTACCACCCTCACCCCATCACCCTCACCCCATCCCTACCACCCTCACACCATCACCCTCACCCCATCCCCATCACCCTCACCCCATCCCTACCACCCTCACCCTGTCCATACCACCCTCATCCCATCCCAACCACCCTCACTCCATCCCAACCACCCTCACCCCATCCCTACCACCCTCACCCCATCCCAACCACCCTCACCCCATCCCTACCACCCTCACCCTATCACCCTCACCCCATCCCAACCACCCTCACCCCATCCCTACCACCCTCACCCTATCACCCTCACCCCATCTCTATCACCCTCACCCCATTTCTATCACCCTCACCCCATCCCTACCACCCTCACCCCATCCCTACCACCCTCACCCTATCACCCTCACCCCATCTCTATCACCCTCACCCCATCCCTACCACCCTCACCCCATCACCCTCGGCCCATCCCCATCACCCTCACCCCATCCCTACCACCCTCACCCCATCCCTACCACCCTCACCCCATCCCTACCACCTTCACCCCATCCCTATCACCCTCACCCCATCCCTACCACCCTCACCCCATCACCCTCACCCCATCCCTACCACCCTCACACCATCACCCTCACCCCATCCCCATCACCCTCACCCCATCCCTACCACCCTCACCCTGTCCATACCACCCTCATCCCATCCCAACCACCCTCACTCCATCCCAACCACCCTCACCCCATCCCTACCACCCTCACCCCATCCCAACCACCCTCACCCCATCCCTACCACCCTCACCCTATCACCCTCACCCCATCCCAACCACCCTCACCCCATCCCTACCACCCTCACCCTATCACCCTCACCCCATCTCTATCACCCTCACCCCATTTCTATCACCCTCACCCCATCCCTACCACCCTCACCCCATCCCTACCACCCTCACCCTATCACCCTCACCCCATCTCTATCACCCTCACCCCATCCCTACCACCCTCACCCCATCACCCTCGGCCCATCCCCATCACCCTCACCCCATCCCTACCACCCTCACCCCATCCCTACCACCCTCACCCCATCCCTACCACCTTTACCCCATCCCTATCACCCTCACCCCATCCCTACCACCCTCACCCCATCACCCTCACCCCATCCCTACCACCCTCACCCCATCCCTACCACCTTCACCCCATCCCTACCACCCTCACCCCATCCTTAACACCCTCACCCCATCCCTATCACCGTCACCCAATCCCCATCACCCTCACCCCGTCCCTACCACCCTCACTCCGTCCCTATCACCCTCACCCCGTCCCTACCACCCTCACTCCGTCCCTATCACCCTCACCCCGTCCCTACCACCCTCACCCCATCACCCTCACCCCATCCCTACCACCCTCACCCCGTCCCTACCACCCTCACCCCATCCCTACCACCCTCACCCTGTCCCTACCACCCTCACCCCATCCCTACCACCCTCACCCCATCCCTCTCACCCTCACCCTGTCCCTACCACCCTCACTCCATTCACTGAGATATGATTTCTGGTCAATTTCTCGTAAAAAGGGTGGTATTTTGTTGATTTTTCTCCCATGATTAGGGTACCCAATTTGAGGTGATGTTCACACATAGTTACTATTAAAAGTATAGGGAGTCCCCCCCCCAGGAGCAGCAGTCAATATTATAGAACCCTGTAAGGCAGCGCTATTGGATGAGGTAATTATTGTGTGCTAGGCATCAACACCTGACCATTTATTGAACTGGACCTGAGACTGTTACCAGCTCCATGTACAAACAAGTAATATCAACATCATAATCAATACTCATGGTCATCAACCCTTTAAGTATGGTATGTTGCTACAACTTACAAGGCAACATTCATCACCATGATACGGTTATTAGGACGCCATCCCGATCATCATAGAGTTGTGCATGATGCTTGAATGCAGCTCTAGTGAGTCACTCGCGAGGGCTGCATCACTGCATCATAATGCCAAATGGTGTAGCGCATTACGCAGCTTTTAAAGGGTTACCAACCTGTAACAGGCATTTATTTGTACAACCTTAATGTTAATTATGGCATCGCATTACTGCACAAGTATAGCACAGGGGTGAAATACTGGAGAATGCTGACCAGGCATGGCTGTATATGTTTGGTACTCAAGCAGGAAACACTTTTATTGAAGCACAAGGGTGTCTTTGCAGGAACCCAGCTAGAGGAGCGAGGCATGTAAAGTCATCAATCACATCAGCTAGAGTTAAACAAGCTTTTGATCCTTGGATATTTTTGGGCACTTGTGAAAGATGGAGCTGGTTGAACTAACTACCGCCATAGGGCCCCTTGAAGCCGTAACTACAGACAACTCTAGTAGAACAGATATTAAGGATATACCCATGTGGCTGTTCATATTTAACAAGACACAGTTAACTGTTGCTATCATCGGGACCTTCATGAACATCTTCACTTTGGTGATTTTAAACAAAGTTAGCTCCATTAACCGATTAGTTTCACTTTTGCTGAAACACCAAGCATTATTGGATATCCTAGTGTGTCTGTTTGGAGCACTCATCATAGGGTTACCGTTCATGTGGACTGTCAGTGTTCAGGTGATTGACATCACACTGTGCTATGTGTGGCACTCACAGGTTTTGTACTGGTGTGTTTCTTTCCTTTCCACATGGAATCTTGTCGTACTGGCCATTGACCGATTTATGGCTGTTTGTAAGCCATTCTTGTACATGAACATGACTAAGGCCAAAATCATAATACCCCTGATAATCATCTACGCTGCCACAGTTTCTTACTTGGCTTTGTTTCCGTTTTTTGTGGTACAGTTTAGTAGTGGGCACTGTGTGAACAAGTATGAGCATGCCGAACCAATAGCAGACTTTCTTCACTTCTATCGCCCATTTTATTTGCTCCTCTACTATTTTGTACCCTGTTTTCTTTTCCTCATTCTTTATGGAAATATCATTCTTACTTTGAAGAGGAGAAAGAAAAATGAGAACAGTCTTGGTCAATCTAGAGTAATTAATCGCGCCATGAATCAGCTAACAAAATCAGCCGTTATAGTGACAGTTGTATTTATCCTCAGTATTGGCCCAGATACATGTTTAGCCCTACTTGACATATACGGAGCTGCAATGTACATCTTCAACTCACCTCTACAGAAAGCCTTCATGTTTCTCACTCTGCTGAACTCCTGTGCCAACCCTGTGGTATACATCTGTGTCTTACCATCCTACAGACAAGAGGTCTTCAGGTTATTCAGTAGAAGGAAGAAGAGGCATCCGTCAATGACAACTTTAGATGCTACTCACACATCACAAGTGTAAGGGCTATACACTGATATTCTGACCTCAGGCAGCAGCGGCTAAAAACTCAGTCACTAGTGACTTCAAGAAATGATTAAAGAAAATGGTAGCTTGAAAGTCACTAGATGGTAGAATTAACCTTAGTTATTGACATGTGTTACCCAGTAGTTTTTGCTGATCTGCTTTGGTCCTCAAAACCAAGTGAAGTAAACAGTTTGATTTAATCATGTATCAAAAGGAACTACAAACTATGATTTTACATTGTACAACTGCATTATATTTGTATAAATTTACTGTGACCTTAATGACAGAACGTGTTCTATGTTTACATGATTTATTGGTCAATAAACTTATTCAGAAACACCTAGTTAGTCATTTTTGGCTCCCTGTAAGGCCAACCATGGCTAGTTACTACTATAGGGTTAGTCAGTAGTGACCAACCCACCTTAGTCTTTCCATTTCTCTGAGTATACGAGTAGTCCATATGTTTGATCTGTGACATGGTTTGGTTAAATGATCCTTTTTGAGGTAATACAGTGAATGTGGAGATGAATCAAATTTTGACTTGTATAGGGAACATGCTAAGGTATTCAAATTAGTAATAAAAGTGAAAGGCTTAACATAGAAATGAAGTAGTTTGAAGGCCAAAGTGAGGTGACTGTATGTCCTCTGATTTTGGTTAATCATCAATTGGGTTGCCTGAGTAAAATAGAAAGATCATTGGAAATATATTAGTGGCATTAATCAAAGATTAAGTAAATTGTACAATTGTGTATGTCTCTGTATGCAAGATGACTCTGCCCAGTGGCAGGTGTTGTTTGTCTGGTGGTGGGTGAGAGAATGAGGCTGCCTCCACATGCACCTGGCTGACCTACATTGTGTTATTGCAGGAAGACCAACATTCAATTTGAATGGTGGATTCAGGTGACTCACCTTTGAATCAGAGGCATAGGAAGCAAATCTTCATTGGGGGAGCCCAGGGGGGCCCACTCTAACCAGCTTTAAGTATCGTTTTTTATGCAAATTGAATGTTGGTCTTCCCAAAATGCATTTAGTCATATTTAGTCATTTTTGAAAATCAGTTCATCTTTCTGACCAATACCCCCATGACTATCCTGGGATAGCTACTACAGACTATGCCCCAGAGCATTACGATTATCAGTGTACATCTGGATATTCAACTCCTGGATAGGGGCTCAGTAGGCTCAGAAAACTCCCCAAAATATGGAATAGGCAGTAAATCCTTTTTGACATGCGAATATCATAACCTACCAATCTGTAACCATTTGCTAATTAATTTCAGAATTTTAATTCCAGAATAGGCTCTTATTTCATACATATTACGCCTCAGAAATATTTGGTATAGGCTACTTTGTCTTCCATTGCTGACACTGCATAAACCATCTGATGGTGACAGATGTACGGAATGCTTAAAATTGCTTAATGTCTGAAATTAATGGGATTAGCCTGATAAGCACCATCCAGATGATGGATTACCCAGAATTCTAGATGGACGTCGGGGGTCTTTTGCCCTACAACATGACAACCTGTCTATCCCGTATAGCAGCAGTCAATATGATAGAACTCTGTAAGGGAGTGGTCATTTTTTTAACAACAGGGGGGGGGGTCGATGGATTTTTGCGCGAGCGGGTAGACATTTTTCTGGTCCCCCCACCGGAGGGGTCGGCATTTTTTTGGTCCCCCCCTTAGACAAGTTGAAACTGAGCACAGCCTACCCCTTTGAGCTATAGTAATGCATGGGCTTTTTCTCTAAAAAGGGGTGCAACTTTTTTCGTCCCCCAAATGTTTTTGGTCTCCCCCCAAATCCACTAAACCCCCCCTGTTGATAAAAAATGACCACTCCCTAAGGCAGAGGTATCAAATGAGATAAATGAACAATTAGTGTGTGATAAGCATCAACACCTGACCATTTATTGAACTGGACCTGAGACAGCAATGTTACCGGCTCCATGTACAAACAGGTAATATCAACATCATATACTCCTGGTCATATACCCTTTAAGTATGGTATGTTGCTACAACTTTCAAGGCAACATTCATCGCCATGATACAGTGATAAGGACGCCATGCCGATCCTCATAGAGTTGGCATGATGCCATAATGCAACTCTGGTGAGTCACTCGCCAGGGCTGCATCACTGCATCATAATGCCAAATGGTGTAGCGCATTACGCAGCTTTTAAAGGGTTACCAACCTGTAGCAGGCATTTATTTGTACAGCCTTAATGTTACTTATGGTATCGCATTACTGCACAGGTATAGCACTAATGTAAAATATATGAATGGCATCGCATTACTGCATAAATACAGCACAGGTGGATATACTGGAGAATTGCTGACCCAGCATGGCTGTATATGTTTGGTACTCAATCGGGAAACACTTTTATTGAAGCACCAGGTTGTGTTAGACTGAGTGTCTTTGCAGGAACCCAGCTAGAGGAGTGGTGCATGTAAAGTCGTCAATCACATCAGATAGAGTTGAACAAGCTTTTGATCCTTGGATAATTTTGGGCACTTGTGAAAGATGGAGCTGGCTGATCTAACTACCGCCATAGGGCCCCTTGAAGCCGTAACTACAGACAACTCTAGTAGGACAGATATTAAGGATATACCCATGTGGCTGTTCATATTTAACAAGACACAGTTAACTGTTGCTATCATCGGGACCTTCATGAACATCTTCACTTTGGTGATTTTAAACAAAGGTCGCTCCATTAACCGATTAGTTTCACTTTTGCTGAAACACCAAGCATTATTGGATGTCCTGGTGTGTCTGTTTGGAGCACTCATCATAGGGTTACCGTTCATGTGGACTGTCAGTGTTCAGGTGATTGACATCACACTGTGCTATGTGTGGCACTCACAGGTTTTGTACTGGTGTGTTTCTTTCCTTTCCACATGGAATCTTGTCGTACTGGCCATTGACCGATTTATGGCTGTTTGTAAGCCATTCATGTACATGAACATGACTGAGGCTAAAATCATAATACCCCTGATAATCATGTACGTTGCCACAGTTTCTTACTTGGCTTTGTTTCCATTGTTTGTGGTACAATTTAGTAGTGGGCACTGTGTGAACAAGTATGATCATGCCGAACCAATAGCAGGCTTTCTTTACTTCTATCGCACATTTTATATGCTTCTCTATTATTTTGTACCCTGTTTTCTTTTCCTCATTCTTTATGGAAATATCATTCTCACTTTGAAGAGGAGGAAGAAAAATGAAAACAGTCTTGGTCAATCTAGAGTAATTAATCGCGCCATGAGTCAGCTAACAAAATCAGCCGTTATAGTGACGGTTGTATTTATCTTCAGTATTGGCCCAGATACATGTTTAGCCCTACTTGACATATACGGAGCTGCAATGTACATCTTCAACTCACCTCTACAAAAAGCCTTCATGTTTCTCACTCTGCTGAACTCCTGTGCCAACCCTGTGGTATACATCTGTGTCTTACCATCCTACAGACAAGAGGTCTTCAGGTTATTCAGGAGAAGGAAGAAGAGGCATCCGTCAATAACAACTTTGGATGCTACTCACACATCACAAGTGTAAAGGCTATACACTGATATTCTGACCTCAGTCAGCAGCGGTAAAAAACTCAGTCACTAGTGACTTCAAGAAACAATTGAAGAAAATAGTTGACAAAAGTCAGTAGATAGTAGAATTAATCTTAGTTATTGACATGTGTTACCCAGTAGTCCTTGCTGATCTGTTTTGCTTCTCAACACCAGGTGAAGTAAACTGTTTAGTCTAATCTTGTACCAAAAGGAACTGCAAACTATAATCTTATATTGTACAACTGTATTATATTTGTATATATTTACTCTGACCTTAATGGCAAAACGTGTTCTACTTTTACATCATTCATTGGTCAATAGACTCATGTAAACAAAACTATTTAGTCCATTTTTGGCTCCTTAGAGTAATTTGAAGGTCAAAATGAGGTGACTACCCAGGTAGCAAGGGTATATTGGGCCAATGTCGGCAATGATCGACTCCATCGCAATCGTTATACCAACCATGGCCCATTGTAAGAAATGCATACATTGGTTCAACATACAAATTACAATGATGGCCCACCTCTGGCAATACTGATAATGGGCCATCGCTGGGTTGACCGCTGGCCCAGAGCTGGTCCATGCTTGATATCGTTGATATTGACCCAGTGTTGGCCCAGTGCTGGGACACTTCAGGGCCATCATATTATTTCTGATGTTGGACCAACATCAATTCTATCTACAATTGTCCAATATTGGCTGTGATCTACACCAGGGGGATTCAATGTTGCCTGCAGAATTTCTTGCAGGATGGCTCCTACTTTGTCATCATATTGGGTTATAAACGTGATCCCCAGTGTTCTCTACATATTTAAAGGTCAGAGGAAGTTCATGGATGAAATTTGATATCTAAAAGTGCCATTTACTGCATGACACCCGTGGGAATTTGTCAAAAGTAACTTGAAGACACCTCATGTGTGGACAATGGAGTTAGATAAGTCCTAAATGATAGTAATACAGTTTGTATTATTTCTAACCACTTTGGGATAGATATCAAGATGGATTAAAAAGACAGAAATGGCTTTTTCTTAACTGATGATTCTTGAGAGTCATGTCTTAAGTATGCTTGCACATTCAATTATACACATAAAATAGTATTGTTCAATATCAGTGATTGCTGCAGTGGTCCTATATTGAAAATGATATGTTGGGGGACATATGTATTACAAGGTTGGTCCGATGTCTAATTGCTAACCTTGGAATAATGTAAAAAACATTTTGATGTTGGCCGAACATTGGGACAACATGAAATCAATATCCCTTTATCCGAGCATGGGCCATTATTGGGCCAGCGGTCAAACCAGCGGTGGGCCAATATCAAAATGCCATTATTGGCCCAATTTTAAGTGGTATATTGGCCCAATCATGGCCCAATGTACTTATGTTACCTGGGTATATGTCCTTTCGTTTAATCATTGATTGGGTTGGTTGAGTGAAATACTTGGGAGTTTCCTAAATTCTGGTTGACTTCTGCATTCATATGTATGTAAAATATACTGCCAACCTATTCTACTCACAAACAATGACACATCAGTGTCCTACCTCACTATACATGTCATCTACTAGCTCAGTTGGTAGAGAAGCTGACTTGTAGTCTGAAAGTTGTGGGTTCCGGTCACATCCCAACAGGGCCAAAATGTTTCAGTTGATTTTCTGTGCTAACCTTTTATGGTTACTCTACTTTACAATGCATAATTGTGATGGGTTATTTTTCCCATCCAGCCCAAATACAACTATGGGATAGTTCCCTTCAAATATTCCCTTCAGTTATCCCTGTGCTGGCCTGCTTTCTTGGAACATAAATAAGATGTCTGCCCATGCACCTGGCAAGCAGGCCTTGGTAGTGTTGTGGTTACCAGCTCGGCCTGTGGGTCAGGTGCTGGTGAGTTCAATTCACCGAAAGGCTGGAA
The DNA here is from genome assembly GCA_947462335.1 of Harmothoe impar. NCBI lineage: Eukaryota > Metazoa > Annelida > Polychaeta > Phyllodocida > Polynoidae > Harmothoe > Harmothoe impar. The sequence continues at coordinate 116,663,805 of OX381704.1, forward strand.
TAATTTTTTAATGCCGAAAGGCCCCGGAGGGGCCCTGGTGGTGAGCCTGCGAACTACCAGGTTGAGACATTATATTGTTTTCACTTGACAGGAAGTCAGTACGGGTGCCGCCATTTTGTTTTAAGGGGTGTCGCCATTTTGTTTTAAGGTGTCACAACACAAATTTATGCATATAATGATAACATTAATATTAATCAAACTTTGATAGGTCCTGAGGTTGATAATAATCATACCTATCCCCCCTAACATGGACCCAAGGAATTTAATGGTTCTATTGGTTTGTTGCTTATGCAGCTGGTTGCCTAGCAACAGCTATTCTAATTGTTTATCTGCCTAGCAACACACATTTCCATGCTCCTGAGGTTGATTATAATCATGCCTACGCCCCTAAAATGGACCCAAGGAATTCAATGGTTTTATTGGATTGTTGCTAAGACAGCTGGTTGCCTAGCCCACCTGAAGAAGAGGATAAACCTTGTGCGCACCAGACTAACACAACTGAGACGCGTCAGGGAGCGCTCGGACAGAAATACTTCACTGGAGGTCTACACCCACATGATCCGCTCCATCATGGAATACTGCAGCTTTGCCATTGGAGGGGGTCCTGTATGGGCCATACGAAAGCTGCAAGTCCTCCAAAACGATGCCCTGCGCATCTGCGAGCGGATCAAGGATCCCCGCGGGGTCGATGTTGATGAACTGCATCAAAGACTAGGAGTGCCCAAGTTGGAGGATGGGCGCACCAAACAGCTACTAGGCTATCTGCACAAGATGGCCCAAGACGAGGACAATATTGTCCAACCACGCCGTATACTACGAGGACACACACTTCTACATCTGAGAGTGATGAGGTCCAAAAAGAACATTTACGACAAGAGTCCGCTGTTCCGGGGCATCCCATCATGGAATCGCCTAGACGCGGATACCCAACGTATCCAAGACAACAAAAGATTCCTATTATCACTAAAGTAATTCTGAACTGACCCATAGAAGGTCACTCATGAAGGTCACAGGACTCTAAACTGGCATAATTGACTGTACATAGTATCTATTAATAAGCCTTGGCATAAAAACTCTATCACGACCCTCTCCTTTATGTGAGGCGACTATGGCATTGAAATGAAAAAGATCCTGCGTTACCATTATAATCATCGTCTTTGCCAATAAAAAATCAATCAATCAATAGCAACAGCTATTCTAATTGTTTATCTGCCTAGCAACACACATTTCCATGCTCCAGAAGTTGATTATAATCATACCAAACCCCCCTAAAATGGACCCACGGAATAAAATGGTTCTATTGGTTTGTTGCTAAAGCAGGTGGTTGCCTAGCAACACCTATTCTAATTGTTTATCTGCCTAGCAACACACATTTCCATGCTCCTGAGGTTGATTATAATCATACCTACGCCCCCTAAAATGGACCCAATGAATTCAATGGTTTTATTGGTTTGTTGCTAAGACAGCTAATTGCCTAGCAACAGTTATTCTAATTGTTTATCAGCCTAGCAACACACATTTCCATGCTCCTGAGGTTGATTATAATCATACCTAACCCCCCTAAAATGGACCCAAGGAATCCGATGGTTCTATTAGTTTGTTGCAAAGACAGCTGGTTGCCTAGCAACAGATACTCTTATTGTTTATCTGCCTAGCAACACACTTTTCCATGGTCCTGAGGTTGACTATAATAATACCTAATCCCCCTAAAATGGACCCAAGGAATTCATATTAACTACCCTATTTGAAGTTATATTATCCTCCTGCTCTGTTTATTTGGTGTCTTGAATGGGTCACCTTCAAATATACCAACCATGTAGACATTATGTTCCTTCAAATGCAAGAATTGCGGTTGTTGCAGCGTAGAAAAATGCCTGAGGCATTTTTTTACGCGGCAACAACCGCAATTCTTGTTTTAGATTTAACTTCTCCATGGATAAAATATTAGTTAACAAACCCATAGTTCTAGTGATATTGTTTACATAGGTCTGCCCCGATGGCTGACCTGGTAGAACAGAGGACTGCAGGCTGGAGGGTTTATGCCCTTGGGTTCAAATCCCAATACAAGCATGGTTTTAAATGAGAAAGAGTTCTTATGATCTCCTTTCTGATTTAATTCCTATAACCACCTGTGGGTCAGGTGCTGGTGAGTTCAATTCACCAAAAGGTTGGGATAATTCTTTTAGATTTAACTTCTCCATGGATAAAATATTAGTTAACAAACCCATAGTTTTAGTGATATTGTTTACATAGGTCTGCCCCGATGGCTGACCTGGTAGAACAGAGGACTGCAGGCTGGAGGGTTTATGCCCTTTGGTTCAAATCCCAATACAAGTATGCTTTTAAATGAGAAAGAGTTCTCATGATCTCCTTTCTGATTTAATTCCTATAACCTCCCAAGGAGGTTATGTGCAAAGCCTCCGCTTAGGGCCTCTGAAGCCTGTGCTAAGGCTGCGCATAACCTCCTGGTGTTCTGTATAAATCCATCCAATCAGACGGCCACATTCAAATATGAGTCACCTGCATCCGCTATTCAAATTGAATGTATGTCTTGCCGCCAAAACTCAACCGAATGTAGGTCAACCAGGTACACCAGGTGGCAGCCTCATTGTCTCACCCAGCCACCTGCCACTGGGCACAGTCATCTTATATACTGAGTGATACACAACTTTACAATATACTTAGAGTACCGTGGGGTATTACTGGCACCCTAAGGAGTTTTTCTCCCTGGTGCGATTTCCGTGAGATTTTTTGAGAATTTCTCTTTTCCCATCCATGGAGCATGGACTGTGTCACATTTTCCATCAGTTACAGGCAAAATAATATATGTTATCATATGAAAATTTATGTTTGAATGATTCAGGGTTTTGTTGGTATTACTGGCATGGCTGGGGGTATTACTGGCACCCTTATGCTTTCCTTACAAAAAGCCATAGTTTTACAAAAATATTAACTGACCATGTTGGGGGCACACAATTATGTGTCATCAATTAAGGACTTAAAGTCAGAGACATCCTGACTTGCAACACTCATATGTCATTGATATACACCCAAACACAGACTTGGACCTCACAGGATTGCAGTGAAATTATTTGTGAATGTTGTTTTGGGTACCGAAAGAATCCAAATTACTAAGGAAACAGCTTTGCTCTTAAACCAAACATATAAATATACAATGCAGTGTCAAAGAAAGAATCAATAACTGATTATTGTCATGCTCATCTTAACTAAAAGGATGATAGTAAGACGGGTGCCAGTAATACCCAAAACTGTAAAAGCTGTTGGTATTACTGGCACCCCCGCCATCTTGGGGGCATTGAGACCCAGTCCAAAAATGATTGTTCTAGCAGACAGAGGACATAAAATGGCCATGGAATTCTGCTTACAGTTTACGAAAACACATATAGGTGAAGCTGTGAATCTGGATCCAATTCCTCTTACATCTTGGCAAAACCTATAACTGCACCAATATTGAGCTTAATGACTCAATGATCAAAATTTTGAAGGCAATTATCCTCATCACAAGTTTTATTTCCATTTTTTTGGTCTTTTAATGTAAGAGGATATGTCCCCAAAATGTCTTGAAATATCATTGGCTACCCTGAGTCAATTTGCCTAGCAAGAAATCCACACAACACTGCCAAGGTGCCAGTAATACCCCCCCTGCCAGTAATACCCCACGGTACTCTAGGCCAAGAAAAATGAGGTTTGTTTCAGGCCCAATCAAAACAGGGTACATTTTTTTATGCAATTCTGAAGAAATCTTCGTATTTTTACCCTTTTTTGGTCAATTTTAGGGTCTTTGGAGAGGCGGGTTAGTACTTTCATGTTAAAAAAAAACAAAAAAAACAACCTACCGACCCTACATTTTCTTGCCATGTTACCTGAAACAAACCTTTTTTTTGGCCTTAATCTTTGAAAACTACTTTGAGGCAGCTGTGGTCAGTCTATTTGTCTTAAATTAGGGGCTTATACAAGGGTCAGGCTTCTAGTTATACAGCTTGTCCGGACACACTCACGTGGGAGCATCAACAAGAAAATCTGTACAATCTTAAAATGACCAATCTTAAAAACATAAGAATAACAAAACAGGACAGTTTGATAGGGTTGGTCAGGTGACCTGAAACAAACCTTCTTTTTTTTTTTGGTCTAACATTCATGTGTCAATATCTAACCGTCAATGTGTCATAACCATTGCAGAGGAGCATGCAACTGGTGACTTTGACAACTATTTTAGTTTGTAAACATTTCGAAATCTCAACTACCATGTCCAAAAATGTGCTCTGAATTTAGCTTTGAAACTGACATTTATAGACTTTATTATGGTCAGAAAGTCGCTGAAATTAAGGGCTCAGGGTCACAAAGTCGCTTTTTAGACCCTTTTTACTATGGCCAATTTTGTCCAAAAGTTGCCAGGTCGCTTTAATTATGGTACCAATTCAATTCAATTCACTTTTATTCGCAGCCCCTTTAGGGACAAAGGAAAAAAATCAGGTATAGCCGATAGATGCAGTGGCAGCACTGATGTGCATATAGCAGCAGTTTTGCGTACAGTATCATATGTGTAGGTTATGTTCACAGACGATATGATAGTATGTTAATACATATATTGCACCATGGGGCAGCTCACAGCTACTAGTAGTACAAAAATAAATATGGACTAGCTACCAGCGTCAACTCAGGTGTGATGATGCAACAGGTCATATGATATGCTAGAGACTAGTACAAATCAATATAAACTATGTAGACCTACGAGTGTAGCTACTGACTAATTTACCTGAATCAAAGTAACATGACATTATGTACAAAAACAGTGGTCCATCCTATTAATCACTATGCCCTCATGCATATATATTGGTCATGAACAACAGCTAGCAGATTTGGTCTGATGTTTGGGAAAATGATTTATTATTTTTTCTTGGGAAAATTCAACTAGAATTTCATAGTTTACCTTAGGATATCCAAAATGATATTTATGGAATCCCCACATTCTTAGCTTTGCGATGATATGTGAATGATAATTATATTCCTAGTCTTTCAAATTAGTTTGTGGTCTCTACTGTTAGCACCAGCATTACCGCATATTTTGAATTTATTCATGAGTATTTTATAGAATTTTGCTAGGTTTGATAATTCATTTTTACTTTCACTATTCAAAATCTCTACCTTTGTGAGATGGTCTGGACAGTCTATGTAATGTTTGTCAATATATACTCCTCTTTGCTGCCTGAAGGCTTCACAGTAGAAAAATGGAGTGTGTGAGTGGCCTCACAGATGACTCAGGGTAATCTGTCAATTCTGGCATCAGAAATGAATTCGAATGAGTGATCTAATTTGAGTACAATACATTATTTCTCATTTCTGACGGCAGAATGGTAATCGCCAGAAAAAGCTACTCTAATTTCATATATTGGAAGTCATATATAATCAAATTCCAGGTGGTGGCTGTAGGTGAGCAGGTGGCTGTGGGAAAGCAGGTGGCTGGGGGCGAGCAGGTGGCTGTGGGCGTCAGCGCCCAGCAGCGGGTAACCGCTGTTTTACGTCTCGGCCGTAAAGCGAGTCGATCGGAGCATGAGCAGCGACACCATCGCCGTTTCCGTTTCGCCGTGTCGGTCGGCTACAGGGCGGCGTGTGTTACGCGTCCATGCCTTTGCCGTCCATCCCCTGTCCCCCCGCCCCTGGTGTACATTCGCTATCTGTATCATAACCGCTATCTGTTAACATATACCGTATTTCCCCGTTCATAAGCCCGGGCTTCTATTGATTTCAAATGGGATATTGACCCGGCTTATAAACGGGGCAGGCTTATATTCGAAGCAGGCTTATATTATTTCCATATACAATAAATTTTAGATTTAAAGAGCTACTCCAGCAGTCAGTCTAAAATTCTCGGATATATTCATCATCTTTACACACTTTTTGGGACATTTTTAATACTTTCATGACAAATTCAAAGGTTTTCTTTCTCCAAATTATACTCAGCTTAAGGTATGGTACGTTAGCATCATGCACATGAAAGAAATGTGAAAATACTCCAAGTAGAAGTGAAATTATGCCCCCCTGAAGAAATTGTATTGACCAGGCTTATATTCGGGCCCCGGCTTATACTGATTTCAAAAGGGGTATAGACCCGGCTTATAAACGGGGCAGGCTTATATTCGAGACCCGGCTTATAAACGGGGAAATACGGTAGATATAGAGTGGATGTGACTTGTTGCATAGGTCCTGGCGGTAGAATGTGCCCAGTTTTTGCCCGCTTTGGGGGTAGAAAGAGAGAAATACGGGCAAATTCGCTCAAAATGTCATTTCTATCTTGCACCCAAAAACTTAATGCCTTGCAGCCTATGGAGGCCCATGGAGGTGGTAGCTTTTTTTTACTACATTTCCATAATAGCGAAAGAGAGAAATAAATCCATGAAGATCGCAGTTCAATTTCTTTAAGAAAAATTGAGATTTTTAGAAAAAAAATTGCGGAAAATGCTGTCCCCCGACCTTGCCTATCTCATGTTTTTTTCCGCTTTTGTCTATCTCGAATGATAACCGAAATACAACGATTCTCCTATGTCACAAAATTGCCTTAAAATGCAAAATTAGTAGGTGTATATTACTCAGGGTTAATTAAACCCTGAGTCAATAAGTAGTGCATCTCATCACCTATATCTTCGGTGTCACATAAACTGCACTTCCTTTCTGCCTTTTCAATATTGTTATACCTACCTGTGACAATAGGAAGGTAGTGGTTGCCACATCTAAATCTACATAAATCTATGGCTTCCTTTGTTGGAAGAGTGGATAAGTAATTTTCATATTTTAGCCCTTTTTTGAATAGACGATAGAGAGTACAGTGCCCAGACTCTTCTACCCTGCCATGCCAATGTTGCTCATTTATGTCCAAAAGTCTTTTCTTAAAGATGACCTTCTGATGAGGAGGGTAATATCCCAGCAAGCAAGGATACGTTGGGCCAACGTTGTACAACGTCGGCAGGTCGCAAGCAATATCTTAACGTTGTGCCAACGTTGGTCTGACAACGTTGGTACAACATTGGTAAATTGATGTTGTACCAACGTTGGAAATACTCCCAGTGGTTTGCCAACGTTGGTATAACGTTAGATAAGTCATGTCCTGCCAACGTTGGTACAACACTGTATCTCAAACCTCCACCAGAGGGCATCAAAGGTTGTATCTAGATATTTCTACCAGCAGATCCATTATCTTTCCTCATAATTGGCCAATAATTGGGGCCTATTTGTTTTATAAAACTTTTAAAACCAGTTGTACTCCATGTATAATATGTTTGATTCTTAATTATCATCTTTATATATGATATAACAGAATCCTGGCAATATTTCTATGAGGACACCCTTTTGTAGGCAATGGCAAGTCAATAAGATGTAAATGATAGGATGATTCTATATCACTTCTTGGCTTTTTTAAGTTGAGATTAAGGTGAAATGTGAATAAAGAAATGGTTGTGTCTTTTATAGTTATATAAAATTGAGAGCTAATATACTAATATTATGAGCAAACTATGTTAGACAAATTCTCCCAGTCACACATTGGATTTACACCACAAATAAATGTCATATTTTGCCTATAACATGGTTGGGTAGACGTTGGCACCTGGAAAACCGCCCAGGTCGCCAGGTCGCTTTTGACCCCTCTGAAGCCACTATTATGACATATTTTGTTCTAATGTTGCATTCTTGGTTGATTTTAATTGAGATTGCTTCCTATTCAGTGAAGCATTCTAGATTTCTAGCCCTAAAATGGATGGACTACATTATGTGATGTATGTGCACACTGACTTAGCTGCAAAAGGGCACACGGGAGGATACACCCACCATCTGACTCGGTCCAAAATGACCGTGTCAAGTCCCATATTTGAGTTGAAATGGTGACCTATATGAACAATACAAGCTCAATTGAAGGGGAAGGGAGGCTATATAAATGGCGGAAGAGCCTGTGAACCCACAGGGGGTCTCATAAATGGTAGGGTAAAGAGCTCTGGTCAACATTTCAAGTTTTCCTGAATATCTATGTCATTAATGAATATTTATTCCTAGAAAAGGCATGAACACCTGATCTATATATCTAGATAAAATCTAAATATATTCCTCATGTAAAACATTCTAAAATTCAGTTTATTCATTATCCCAACTGTCATCATTTTGAAATCTGGCTGTTCCCTCAATAGAAACACCCCCTCTACTGTCTGGATGTTGGTGAGTTTATGGAGCTGCTCCCACCACCACCCCAACCCTAATGACTCCTACCAGCCCCAACTTCAAACAGGACCTCCTGTGGGGCAATAAAAATTAGCACCTCTGTGTGTATGGCGTATAAGACCTGCTGAGAGAACTCAGCAGGAGTTCAACTCGTATGTACACCAACGATTTCTTCCCCTTTAAATGTGCTGCTGATATTCTTATATAGGATAGCATGTAGAATGGGAAGGTAAACAATGTCCACAATGACACCCAAGATGACTCTAATAGAATATTCTATCCCAATATATATTGTTTCCAGCTGCAGCATTTTCCTGATAGAATCAAATAAATACTGTGAAAGTACCTACTTTATTTCGCTGGGAAGGCTATTATATCCTCACGATTTTTTTCGCGGAAATGAAAAGTCCCCGAAATCTTCATATGCTTGAGTACCGGTATGGAATAAATATCCGCAAATTTACCGATTATCACTTATCTGCAAAAATGTAAACCCCGAAAATAAGTACATTGATAGTATATCTAAGGCCTCTAATAGAAATCAGGTTTTAAGGAAACCCTTAATTTCTTTTTGCTAATTTTTTTATGAAAAACATGATAAAAAAAAAAGGACAAATATGGGCATATTTGGTATCCAATTAAAGCTAATACTGCCAGTAATGCAGTGGGATAGAAATAATTTGCATTTACCTTCTTCTTTTTTTAAATCCTGCCTCGTCATATTTCCCAGTCCTAGGTGATGAGAAACAACTCTTTTTTTTGAGTGGCCTACATAATGATACAGACCTGACATCTTACATTATTTTGTTACATGCAACAAACTCAAATATTTATCGATGTTTGCACCTCCAGGCTCCTCTGCCCTCCTGTGTTATGGCTTAGGGAGTGTTCATTTATTAATTACAGGGTGGGGGTGGTGAGATTTTGCGGGGAGGGTCATTTTTTACGCCCCCCCCCCTCCCCTCGAGAGCAAGTGGAACGTTTCGTGCCCCCCCTCGCCGAAGGCCCCGGAAATCCCCCCCCCCTCCTTTGAACTATAGTGACGCGCGGATTTTTTTTCTAAAAAGGGGCTTAAATTTTTCCGCCCCCCCCCTCAACAGCGGTCAGAATTTTTACGCCCCCCCTCTCAGGAGGGGTCGGAAATTTTTATGCCCCCCGAAACCCCCCCCCCCCCGAAACCCACCCCCCTTAGGCCTAACTAATAAATGAATACTCCCTTAGATGACTGATCGAAGAGCCAAACGTTTTGCTTTTTGGACTGATGACAGTTTAAAATTGGTTCCCGCCTTGTCCGCCAGATGGTACTATGTAGCGTATGGCCGCAGTTGCAGCGCCGTCAGTGAGTTACAACTGTCTCCATTTTCACCAGTGGCGCCTCCTGCAGACGGAAACGACGAAACAATAACACGTTTTACTTCAGTCGCCAAGGTAGGACTGGATTCTGGTGATTTTACTGTTTTATGTAGTGCAGGCCACCCAAGAGAATACTAGGCTATTATAGGCATTTGGTATGTTGGGGCTTAGACTTAGTGACATGTGATACCTATGGCCATTTTGGCTAAGATGTGGTCACATGGAACATGTCACGTGGTCACCGTCATGGCCGTCATGGTGACATCGCATGGCCATTCTTGAAACAGCCCCCCCCCCCCCCTCTCTAGGTGGGTCCAGATGGGTCAAAAGCGACCTGGCGACCTGGGCTGTTTTGGAGGCGACTTCCGACCTAAGGCAATAATATAAGCGACCTAGCGACTTTTTGGCGAAATTTACAATAGATTAAAGGGTCCAAAAAAGTGACTTTGTGACCTAGACCCCTTAATTGGAGTGGGCTATGTTCGCTGTAACGCTATGAAACTAGGTCAAGCCCACTCTTATATAGTCACCCTGTTTTTTTGTGCAGACATGTTTTGCCTGATCTGTTACAACTTGATGAAATATCCTGTGGACTATTTGAGCTATATCATTCTTTTGCAAAACACCTCAGGTATCTATATCTGTAAAAAGAAATGGGAAAAAAAGAAGTTAAATCACCTAAAATAAGAGATTTCTTTAAAAAACTGAAAAAAAACTCAGATTCTGCCAAAAAAAAGTGAATGTTGGGAGAATGTAATTTTCTACATGATTTCAGTATTGTACCATTTCAAGTATTGTTCTGTTGTATTCCCTACTAAAAATGGTGATAACTCATGTCCTTACTTTGATGAAAATACTTTGCATGAAAACAGTATTTTGATGTGAAGTTTGCATTTGCTTCGCGTATTTCTCATATCTGCGGTCGCGGATACTCCCAAGCTGGCCCCTGCTCCTATTAGTAACTGTGTTTTGTGCGTCAATCTCTTATTCATCGTGCTTGCCGCCTGCCGCCAGAAAGACGGCGGCTCTGGCGTGATTCAGCTCTCGACCAATCAGAAGTCAGGACTGAGGTCACATGACTTTGCCCGCAACTAAGATGTATCAATTTGGCCGCTACTAAGATGTATCAATTTGCAGCCGCTACTAAAATGTATCAATTTGCTGCCGCTACTAAAATGTATCAATTTGCTGCCGCTACTAAAATGTATCAATTTGACCTAGGCTAGGCTATTGAAAACAAAGAGGGGGGGGGGGGGGGGCACCGGGACTATAATCAATTCTCTCAATGTAGGCCTACTAACTATAGCTTGGCCTATTTTATTTATAGCCCCCCTACCCTCGCTGAAGCCAAAAAAAAAAAAAAAAAAAAAATATTATTTAGCACCTTTTCTGCCCGAGATCCTCTTTTATAGCACCTTTCCTCCCCAAATTCCTCTTTATTAGGACCTTTCCTGCCCCTAATCCTCTTTTATAAGGCTAGGCCTACTTTTAGCTTGAGGGGATACCGCTTTTGTCATTAGAAAGTCAAATGGATTATCTAATTTGAGTACAGTACGTTATTTCTCATTTCTGACAGCAGAATCGTAATCGCCAGAAGAAGCTACCCTAATTTCATATATTGGAAGTCATGTATAATCGAATTCCAGGTGGTAGCTGTAGGTGAGCAGGTGGCTGTGGGAAAGTAGGTGGCTGGGGGCGAGCAGGTGGCTGTGGGCGTCAGCGCCCGGCAGCGCGTAACCGCTGTTTTACGTCTCGGCCGAAAAAGCGAGTCGATCAGAGCGTCAGCAGCGACACCATCTTCGTTGCAGCTTCGCTTCGAGTTCGACGTGTCGGGTTGGCCGGGGGGGGGGGGGGGGGCGGCGTGAGCTGCAGATGATGTTGCCTCCAAAACCGATTTTGCCCCCAAAACCGATTTTGAGCCCCAAAACGATTTGACCCAAAAACGATTTTGAAGTTCTCCTACCCTTCAGAAAATCGGGCCGATCGGAGCGTAAACAGCGAAGATATTTGCGATTTTCGTTTTGTCGGATTATATTGGTACTCCGTTTATCCCGTTCTCCCTTTCTCCCTTTCTCCGTTTATCCCGTTCTCCGTTTATCCCGTTCTCCGTTTATCCCGTTCTCCCTTTCCCCGTTTATACCTTTCCCCGTTTATCGTTTATCCGTTTGTCGTTTATCACGTTCTCCGTTTATCGCGTTTGCCGTTTATCGCGTTCGCCGTTGATAGCGTTCTCTGTTTATCCCTTTCTCCATTTATCCCGTTCTCCGTTCATCCCGTTCTCCGTTCATCCCGTTCTCCGTTCATCCCCTTCTCCCTTTATGGCTCACTCTCACCAAATCAGTGCAACTAAAAAAGTGACGTACATGATCGGCGGACGTACATGATCGGCGGACGTACATGATCGGCAGAGTACAAAACCCATCTTTTACCCCCTGCACTACGATGTTTAATTCTCCCAACCATACCTACAGGCTGTAATGTATCTTTGGGGAGTTTATTAGAAAAAAAAACCTCCCAAAATATTTATAGGGGCCGGAGGGGGGGGGCTCAATGTGTAACCGATCATGTACGTCACATGACGTACATGATCGGCTTGGAATGTCATGTAACATTTCCTCATTACCCACTGCTTCACATGTCTATGATTATACATATTTAGACCTACAACATATGTACACCTTGCTATGATTGATTTATGTTTTATATATGGTCAGAAAGGGTAATTAAGACAGTCAATAAATAATGGCCGATCATGTACGTCACATGACGTACATGATCGGGATCGAAATGTCATGTAAAATGATTTTAATAGTCGCATCTATACATTTCTAACACATAACATTTCAATACACACATCATATGTACACGTTGGTAAGGTTTATTCATGTTTTATCATGTTCATAAAGGGTAGGGCAGTCAATAAATCACCGATCATGTACGTCACCGATCATGTACGTCACATGACGTACATGATCAGTATTAAAATGCCATGAAAAATGACCTTAATAGTCGCATCTATACATTGCTAACATATTACATTTCAAGAGACACATCGTATGTACACCTTGGTAAGGTTTATTTATGTTTTATTATCTTCAGAAAGGGTAGGGCAGTCAATAGATCACCGATCATGTACGTCACCGATCATGTACGTCACCGATCATGTACGTCACCGATCATGTACGTCCGCCGATCATGTACGTCCGCCGATCATGTACGTCACTTTTTTAGTTGCACTGGTTTGGTGAGAGTGAGCCTTATCCCGTTCTCTCTTGATCCATTCATCCGCTTTCCGTTTGTCCCATTCTCCCTTTATCCCGTTCTCCCTTTCTCCGTTTATCCCGTTCTCTTCCTAAAATCTTCCTATATAAATTCAATTCCTATTGGGACTAGGCCTACTTTTAGCTTGAGGGGATAATAAAATCTTCCTACATAAATTCAATTCCTATTGGGACTAGGCCTACATTTTAGCTTGAGGGGATAATAAAATCTTCCTACATAAATTCAATTCCTATTGGGACTAGGCCTACTTTTAGCTTGAGGGGATAATAAAATCTTCCTATATAAATTCAATTCCTATTGGGACTAGGCCTACTTTTAGCTTGAGGGGATAATAAAATCTTCCTACATAAATTCAATTCCTATTGGGACTAGGCCTACTTTTAGCTTGAGGGGATAATAAAATCTTCCTACATAAATTCAATTCCTATTTTTTTTTTTTTGAATTGCTTTATTTGCCATATCATTGATGATTTTCATAACAAACAATCCATGAGTATTTTATGATGAATACAACGTTAATGTCCTTAACACTATTCCATGAACATGCATTGCAAGCTACAGTCCTAGAACTTATTACCTATAGCTAATTAATTAATTAATTTTTTGTGAATACATATATGGAAAATAAAAGATTATATACAAGATATATGATAATAGCGACACTCTTTTTTATGACATAGTTTGAGTAGTGAGGGCAGTTACAATATATAGGATAATAAGAAGCATTTTGGAAGCAATCAGTACAATAGTTATAATTTAACTTTATGCGTTTACTAGAACGTCATTTCTCGCTCTTACTCTTCTCTGTCTGTTCAGAAATTCTAGACTTTCCATGTACTCTTTTCTTTTACCCTTCATTAATGTACCATATTTGATTTTTATTAACCTTTTAAAAGAAATTTTCTTTATCTGAAATTGTGTATCTACATCCAATTCATTCCACAAGAGAACTCCCCTATAATATGGTGACTTGATATAAAAGTCTGACCGTGGTCTCTTTAGAGCAAATATGAACTTATTACTAGCTCGAGTATTTACAATAGTTCGCTGAGATAATTGTTTTTTGGATTTTCTAAACATCAAAGAGGAAAGCAGTTCCTTCCTTCTATCTAATAACATGGGTACCTCACATCTTTTATGTAATCCTAGAACAGTTTCATCTCTAGATTTGCATCTCAAGCAAATACGCAATGCCTGATTCTGCAATACTTGTATTGATTTAACTACATCTTTGTTAGCTGAGTCTAGTAGAAAACAACAATAATCTGCAAATGGTAATATTGTTTGCCTATAAATTATAATAGCTGTGTCTTCATCTAACATGTATCTAAAATTTGCTAGCATGAAAATTTTATTTGTCATCTTACTGTGTATCTCTGAAGCAAACTTCTTTAACGTTAATTCTGAATCTAAAGTTACACCTAAATATTTATATGCGTTCACAGATTGTAGAGTTTGATTACCAATTTTTAAATTTAAAGGAGGGGCTAACTGTAACTTTTGACAAGACCCAAACCACATGCATTGGGTCTTCTTTACATTAATTGTCATACTGTTTACATTACACCATTCAGATAAAAATTTTAGCTTGAGGGGATAATAAAATCTTCCTACATAAATTCTATTCCTATTGGGACTAGGCCTACATTTTAGCTTGAGGGGATAATAAAATCTTCCTATATAAATTCAATTCCTATTGGGACTAGGCCTACTTTTAGCTTGAGGGGATAATAAAATCTTCCTACATAAATTCAATTCCTATTGGGACTAGGCCTACTTTTAGCTTGAGGGGATAATAAAATCTTCCTATGTAAATTCAATTCCTATTGGGACTAGGCCTACTTTTAGCTTGAGGGGATAATAAAATCTTCCTACATAAATTCAATTCCTATTGGGACTAGGCCTACTTTTAGCTTGAGGGGATAATAAAATCTTCCTACATAAATTCAATTCCTATTGAGACTAGGCCTACTTTTAGCTTGAGGGGATAATAAAATCTTCCTACATAAATTCAATTCCTATTGGGACTAGGCCTACATTTTAGCTTGAGGGGATAATAAAATCTTCCTACATAAATTCAATTCCTATTGGGACTAGGCCTACTTTTAGCTTGAGGGGATAATAAAATCTTCCTATATAAATTCAATTCCTATTGGGACTAGGCCTACTTTTAGCTTGAGGGGATAATAAAATCTTCCTACATAAATTCAATTCCTATTGGGACTAGGCCTACTTTTAGCTTGAGGGGATAATAAAATCTTCCTACATAAATTCAATTCCTATTGGGACTAGGCCTACATTTTAGCTTGAGGGGATAATAAAATCTTCCTACATAAATTCTATTCCTATTGGGACTAGGCCTACATTTTAGCTTGAGGGGATAATAAAATCTTCCTATATAAATTCAATTCCTATTGGGACTAGGCCTACTTTTAGCTTGAGGGGATAATAAAATCTTCCTACATAAATTCAATTCCTATTGGGACTAGGCCTACTTTTAGCTTGAGGGGATAATAAAATCTTCCTTCATAAATTCAATTCCTATTGGGACTAGGCCTACTTTTAGCTTGAGGGGATAATAAAATCTTCCTACATAAATTCAATTCCTATTGGGACTAGGCCTACTTTTAGCTTGAGGGGATAATAAAATCTTCCTACATAAATTCAATTCCTATTGAGACTAGGCCTACTTTTAGCTTGAGGGGATAATAAAATCTTCCTACATAAATTCAATTCCTATTGGGACTAGGCCTACTTTTAGCTTGAGGGGATAATAAAATCTTCCTACATAAATTCAATTCCTATTGGGACTAGGCCTACTTTTAGCTTGAGGGGATAATAAAATCTTCCTACATAAATTCAATTCCTATTGGGACTAGGCCTACTTTTTTAGGCCTACTTTTAGCTTGAGGGGATAATAAAAGTCCGAAAAAAGTCGAAAAAAGAGGATCCACTCTCGACGAGATTATTTATGTCCCGCGACATTCGACTAAGAACACTACATTTTAGCCCTCAAGCCCTTCCTTGTTGGGAGGGGTTACCCTATAACGCTAACTCAATCTATCACTTCTATAACGTTATAATGTAGTAGCCCTCCCTCTGTAGGGGGGTTGCCCATTTTAGTTTTTCTCCCCCACAAACATCAAATATAGCAGTTACATCATATAAATTCACCTAAAACGCGTATATGTCTATTATACAACTTTCTATTGAAGTTTCATGAAGAATCATTTTGAGATAATTTCTTTAGATCCATTTTTGCACTGACAGCGCCCGATTTTGGGCAGATTCTGCCGATTCTGGGCCGATTTAACCACTATTTTCAATGGGAAAATCGCTTCGTTTGCATTCATCATCATCAAATGTAGTTCTATTAAAATTTATCATTCCCTTTCTTCACATAATTGCTTTCCCACGTGTCGGTGCTACACGTTCCCGAAATATCATTGAAAAATAATTGAAATATGATGTCAATTTAGGCAGATTACTAAAACCAATAATTTGTGATTTTCTTTCAATTTCATTTTCGCCATTGATACTAGATGCATATTTTTCTCAAGTTTCTCTGCTTTTATCCCCACAAACTGTTCGGATATGTCAACATAAGAATCTCATCTAAATATAACTAGTAGAATTATTCCATATGATGGGTTCATGTGATAAGGAATTAACATATTGCACGTCATTATTATTCCCCACAAAATGGCCACTGTCAGTTTTCAGGGTGGGGAAAAGTACCTACTCACGCACAGATATCTTACTTTTTACCTGTTATCTCATGGAAGTTCCTATACATGTACCTTCTTGAGATGCCATGGCATCTATCATCCGTTTATATTTGAAATTGTGAGTTATCGTTTATCTCATAGATCTATTTTATCTTGATTTACATGTCTTATTTTGACAAAGTGCCTCGTCATTGCCTGCAGCTGCTCACTGCGCATGCGTTGTATCAACGTTGCCAGGCGTAGCCATGTTGCCAGGCAACATACTAGTACCGTCACAAATCAGCAGGTGGCGCCACTAGCTGTGGTGGCGCCCGTGGCGCCGCCTGTCGTTTATAACGGTACTAGCATGAGGGCCCAGGCCCACAAGCATTGGGAAGGTGTGGGGCGTAGCTGTCAGCTAGTCTAAGGGTGAAGGGCTAGGCCCACTTGCACTGGGAAGGTGTGGGCCGTAGCTGTCAGCTAGTCTAAGGGTGAGGGGCTAGGCCCACTTGCACTGGGAAGGTGTGGGGCGTAGCTGTCAGCTAGTCTAAGGGTGAGGGGCTAGGCCCACTAGCACTGGGAAGGTGTGGGCGGAGCTGTCAGCTTGTCTATTCTACCATAAAGTAATAGTCCTTTAGAGGATCTATGAATAGGAGGTGGGGCTATAGCGAATAGGCTCTGTATATTTGATACCAACACTTTTTAAATAGGCCTAATAAAGAATGAAGACCATAATAGCCTATCATATTTATCTATGATGTTGAAATATTACTTAAGGAAACTGATAAATCGCCCACACTATTCAGTATATATTACTATACTCCTACGGATCTATAGGAATACTAGGCCTACTTCTATTTTGTATGATACTTTGTATGATAATACACTTTTATCGTGGAATTTAATGCTATAATCTGTAACCCCTCCCTTTATTTTACTAAATAGAAAATTGTGATGCTATAGTGGTGTAACGATATATTTTTGGATCAAAATTACAATTAGGAAAATTCCAAGATGGCTGCCAAGATGGCCACCAAAAACTCAAGATTGTCTGATTTCCTTGTGTGATACATGGATTTTAGGGTTATCTAGGGTGTAGAATCCATATTTTGGGTCAAAATCACAATTTGGAAAATTCCAAGATGGCTGCCAAGATGGCCGCCAAAAAGTCAAGGTTGTCTGATTTCCTTGTGTGATACATGGATTTCATGGTTATCTAGGGTGTAGAATCCATATTTTGGGTCAAAATTACAATTTGGAAAATTCCAAGATGGCTGCCAAGATGGCCGCCAAAAAGTCAAGATTGTTTGATTTCCTTGTGTAATACATGGATTTCATGGTTATCTAGGGTGTAGAATCCATGTTTTGGGTCAAAATTACAATTTGGAAAATTCCAAGATGGCCGCCAAAAAGTCAGGATTGTTTGATTTCCTTGTGTGATACATGGATTTCATGGTTATCTGAGGTGTAGAATCCATATTTTGGATCAAAAATACAATTTGGAAAATTCCAAGATCGCTGCCAAGCTGGCCACCAAAAACTCATGATTGTCTGATTTCCTTGTGTGATACATGGATTTTAGGGTTATCTAGGGTGTAGAATCCATATTTTGGGTCAAAATTACTATTTGGAAAATTCCAAGATGGCTGCCAACATGGCTGCCAAAAAGTCAAGATTGTCTGATTTCCTTGTGCGATACATGGATTTTAGGGTTATCTAGGGTGTAGAATCCATATTTTGGGTCAAAATTACAATTTGGAAAATTCCAAGATGGCCGCCAAAAACTTAAGATTCTCTGATTTCCTTGTGCGATACATGGATTTCATGGTTATCTAGCGTGTAGAATCCATATTTTGGATCAAAATTACAATTAGGAAAATTCCAAGAAGGCTGCCAAGATGGCCACCAAAAAGTCAAGATTGTCTGATTTCCTTGTGTGATACATGGATTTTAGGGTTATCTAGGGTGTAGAATCCATATTTTGGGTCAAAATTACAATAGCTCTCCAACAACATAGCCCACTCCTTTAGTTAACATTAGTGTTACTCTATAGTAGCTATAGTTTTAAACCACTATATATTTTCAGCGACTTTCCGACCTCAAGGGGGGACCCCTCTGCACCCCCCTCTAGGGGGGACCCCCTCTGCACCCCCCTCTAGGGGGTGCAGAGGGGTCCCCCCTCCCCCCTGAGGTCGGAAAGTCGCCGAAATTAAGGGCCACATGTCCCCGGTCCCTGCACTCTGATAGTAAACTAACGCCATCCACGTTATCGGTTTGGAAATATACCCCCTTTCCACTGACTTTTGGATGTAAAATACCCCCTATTAGCCGACTTTTTGGCCACTATTAATACCCCCTTTCACAAAGACGCTGACCTTCTCATCCCCTGAAACACCCCTTAATTTAAAAAATGCTGAATTTCTAGCCTCCAAGTTAGTGCCTAGAGGTCCACAGGGTACCCCAATTCCTAGAACACTGATTTAGTATGTTTTGCTGACTCAGATACATGGGTCTGTCACACCAATATGGGACATATCATTTACCCTTTTTATATTTTTAAAGGGACATTGATATATAGGCCTACACCCCCCTTTTATATTTTTCACTGATTTATTTGGAAAAAAAACACCCCTATCTCTCATTTCCACAGACATGCCGATTCAGTCAAAAAGTACCCCTTTGTCGGCGTTTTTATAACATGGATGGTGTTGGTTTTCACTCAAAGTGCAGGGACCGGGCACATGTCACAAAGTCGCTTTTTAGACCATTTATCCTATAGTCAAACCATGGAATTGTACGGAGTAGTTTTTTTATACGGTTTTTATTTTTACCTAGGGCTAACATTCAGCTGGGCTGATCTCCCATGTCATGATGACCCTAGGGGTTCTCACTGATGCAGGCCAGTCTACCCCTAGACTAGAGGAGGTATAGTTCAAAGGGGGGGGGGGGGGGGTGCACATTATTCTGCTAACTCTAGAGGCGGGGGCACAAAAAACGTTGCACCGTCACAAGATTTCACCACACTCCTGTAATTAAATGACCATTCCCTAACCCCAGGGAAAAAAGCCTGTATAAGGCCACTCAAAAAAAACAAGTTGTTTCTCATCACCCGGCAGTGAAAAATATGACAAGGGTGTTTTTTATTTTAGCTTTTTTTTTTTTACTGACGGCTAAAATACATAGGAAAATTAATACTTTTTATTACATAGTGGTACAGCCTTCTCCATGCTAAGCCTATGGGAGCTCCATACTCCATGCCCCCATGGAGTACGGTTTAGCCATACTCCATGGCCTTTAAATGTGTTGATTTTCTTCATTTAAAGACTGTAGGGCCATGTAATAAACACAAAACCCCACTTGTTAACATACATGTACATCATACATCACTCGTTGAAGCTGGGTCATATCACACTCAGCCTTCAGCATCGTGTGATATGACCCAGCTTCAACTCGTGAAGTATGATGTGCATGTATGTCAATGGCGTGGAGTTTTGTCTATTTGCTAATGATTTTCACATTTTAGTAGTTAAGAGTTTAGTGATCTACCAAAGTTGTCATATTGTTAGTTATTCCTAGCTTACTGCATCCCTGGCAGTAGGCCCTATAAGCTTTGATTTGACACCAAATATGCCAATATTTGTCCACTTTTTGACATATTTATTCATTAAAAAATCTTTAAAAAAAAAAAGTTTTCCCCAAACCACGATTTTCATGATGCGCGCGGTGATGAGAAACCAGTTTATTTTTTTGAGTGGCCTAAGGGGGGCATTCCTGGAATGCCTCCCTTAGGGAGTGTTCATTTATTAGTTACAGGGGGGGGTGGTGGGTTTGGGGGGGGCGTAAAAATTTCCGACCCCTCCTGAGGGGGGGGCGTTAAAAATTTAGCCCCTTTTTAGCAAAAAAAGCCAGCGCGTTACTATAGTTTAAAGGGGGGGGTGGGCGAAAAAATTTCGGCGAGGGGGGGGGCGCAAAACGTTCCACGCGCTCTTGAGGGGGGGGGGGGCGTAAAAAATGTTCGCCCCTCCGCGCGAAATCTCACCACCCCCCCCTGTAATTAATAAATGAACACTCACTTATGCAGGCTTTTTTCCTTCAAGTGGGGAAAAGGGGTAGTGTTTGTTTTAAGACCATTTTGCAGTTTATAGGCTAAGGGACTATCATATTTATTAATGACCTAATGGTATTATTTTCATGGCCATCTGTGAAAAGAGTATATTTTTCAGGGTCAGCCATCATTTGCTAAATTTACTTATGTTGTAGAACCGTTCTTCATATACCTATAGTTTTGTAGAGCATAGTCGTGACTATACATGGGGACCAAGATTGATGACCATGTCAGCGTCTAG
Organism: Harmothoe impar; assembly: GCA_947462335.1. NCBI lineage: Eukaryota > Metazoa > Annelida > Polychaeta > Phyllodocida > Polynoidae > Harmothoe > Harmothoe impar. The sequence continues at coordinate 116,684,719 of OX381704.1, forward strand.
ATTACTTAGCAAAGGTGCCGTGTCGATCTTTATCTGATACATTTTACACTACAGGTGAGGCTCCACTAACCGATTTTGTTCTCAAATCGGGGCTATTCTCACGAATTTAACTCAGATATAAACCATAACAATTATATACCTTAGACAGGGAGGTCCTATAGACCCTGCCATGGGTTTGTGTTTATGAATAATGGTTATGTTTATAAACAAGTGGAAATTAGACTTGCCAAGGCAATATAACACGATCAAGCTCCCGATTTAGGTTCCGATTTAGCATCCCTGCCCGATTTTGGCTGCCAGACTCAAATCAATCAGGTTTGATTTTTATTTATCTGAATAGTGACCTCTCTAGATCTTTGTTTACCTAATAAAATTGCATACATAACACATCTGATGTAAATATAAACAAACCCTGACACTTTATATCTGATCTGATCGTTTCACTAATATATAGGATAGCTAGGGGTACCAGGGTATGATCGGATTGTGAGAATTGCCCAAAAAATCGGCTAGTGGAGTCCCAGCTTACATGTTTGTGTCCGTCGATTCTTAAATAGGCTGTGTCACACATGTCGATTTGAAAACGGCCGTGCCACACGTGTTGATTTATACCCATATATACATGTTGTAGTCACATAGCTGTAGGTTTGTAGCAGTAAGCTTATTGTATGACGCATAGGTCAGTAATGACTTCCCTCTTGTTGTCAATAAAGCTATTATTATGAACTGTGCATTGCAGTTTAAAAATGAAAATAAGAAATCTAACAAAAAGTTTTTGTTTTTTTTGCAGATAATTGTACCTGAGCAGAGGATAACAGCCGAAAGCATCTACTGCCACCAACGAGAAAGGGACCCTAAATAGATATGGCACACACACTTACCGAAGTAGGAACACCCTCCTGTACAATGATGGCGGACTCAGCAGGAAATCACCGTGAGACTTCTCAGCTGAGCGGAAGGTATACGCTGAGACCTGAGGTAGATAGACACATAGTGCACCGCCTTTTTGTTGAGGAAAAGTGTAGCACGGGAAAATGGACCAACAGTTATTCTCTATACCGTAAAGATGTTGAAGTCTCATCGAACTTAAATGCACACGTGTTGACACGCACTGGAGAAAAACCTCACAAGTGTTCTGTGTGCAACAAAGGGTTTACAAAGTTACTGAACTTAACGAAACACAGGAGCACCCACACAAGAGAGAAACCTTACAAGTGTTCTGTGTGCAACAAAGGGTTTACAAAGTCACTGAACTTAACGAAACACAGGAGCACCCACACAGGAGAGAAACCTCACAAGTGTTCTGTGTGCAACAAGAGGTTTACTGAAACTTACAAGCTAAGACAACATTTGCGGAACCACACAAGAGGAAAACCTCACCGGTGCTCCATCTGTGAAAAATGCTTTGCAACATCAACAATTCTAAAGGTGCATGAGCGTGTGCATACAGGAGAGAGACCTTACCAGTGTTCTGTGTGCTACAAGAGGTTTACTTTAGCTCAGAATGTTAAAGAACACATGCGTATTCACACAGGAGAAAAGCCATACCAGTGTCTTGTGTGCAGCAAGAGGTTCATTCAGGTACAACAGTTGAATGGACACATGCGCACTCACACAGGAGAAAAACCTTACCAGTGTTCTGTGTGTGCTAAATATTTTGCGACATCAGCAGGGCTAAATGCACATAAGCGGGTACACACAGGAGAGAAACCTCACCAGTGTTCTGTGTGCAGCAAGAGGTTTACTGAACCTAGCAAGCTAAGGCAACACATGCGTATTCACACAGGAGAAAAACCTTACCAGTGTTCTGTTTGTGAAAAACGGTTTACAACATCAACAAATCGGAATGTGCATGAGCGGGTGCATCATACAGGAAGGAAACCTTATCAGTGTTCTGTGTGCAGCGAAAGGTTTTCTCATCAATCCAAATTACGCAGCCACTTTAAGACCCATTCTGGGGACAGACCTCACAAGTGTTCTGTGTGTGAGATCAGATTTACAAGACTACATAGTCTAAAGGTGCACATGATGAAACACCCGGGAGAAAAACCTCATGTCTGTTCTCTGTGTGAGAGCAGGTTTACAATTTTGCAAGATCTAAAGCAACAAATGAAGAACCACATTGGAGAAAAACGTCACCAATGCTCTGCATGTGGGAAGGCTTTTGGTAGAATCCGAGATTTGACTGCCCACCTGATGACCCACACAGGTGAAAAACCTCACAAGTGCTCTGTGTGCAGCAAAGAGTTTACAATGTTAGGCTATTTAAAAAGGCACATGCGCACACACATGCAAACACCTAAGGGAGTGATCATTTTTTAACAACAGGGGGGGGGGGGTGGTTTTCCGCGCGGAGCGCGCGAAATTTTTTTCACCCCCCCCGGTCAACGGGTCGAAATTTTTTACCCCCCCCCCCCAAGGGTCGGAAATTGGCGCGCGCGCGGGCCCTTTGAAGCATAGTAACGCGCGGGCTTTTTGGCCCAAAACAGGTTAAATTTTTTTGACCCCCCCCCCAAAAGGGGTCCAAATTTTTTACACCCCCCCCGGTCAAGGGGTCCAAATTTTTTTGCCCCCCCCCCCCAAACCAACCCCCCCCCCCCCTGTTGATAAAAAATGATCACTCCCTAAGGAAGAATCAGTAGCTAAAACACAAAAATTGTTATCAGAATTTAGAAAAAAAGAAAGCACAATACACAAGTGTTCTGTATGCAAGAAAATATTTTCAAATTCAACCAGCCTATCTCTCCACATGAGGACCCACACTGGAGAAAAACCTTACAAGTGTTCTGTGTGCAGCCAGAGGTTTACTCAGTTAGGAAACCTACGTACACACATGAGAACCCACACAGGGGAGAAACCTCACAAGTGTTCTGTGTGTGGCAGAGGATTTACAACACGACAACAGGTACAGATACACATGAGAAAGTGTTACCAGTCTAGAAGAGACAAGTACTCTCAAATGAAAGCACCCATCACTGATAAAGATGTGTTGATGACTCAGCAAAAGAAAGAAGGAGAAATTGTGTACAAATGTCCACATTGTGACAAAGTCTTTGACGCTCTGCCGACTGCATGTTCACACTTACTGAGTCACAAACGTCCAATGAAAAGTATTGTCCGTAAGATTGAGTTACCCAAAGATACAAATGTTAAAAATAAAGTATATGTGCTGATGACTCCGCAAAACCAAACAGGAGTAACGCTGTACAAATGTTCACGGTGTGATATGGTGTTTGATTCATTGCCAACTGTATGCTTACATTTAAAGAGCCACAAGGACAGAAGAATCCCTCAACACACGGACTATGAATGTCAGGTTCCAAGTACCATCTCTAAGGTGGAGTTACCTTATGATGCAGATGTTAAAGAGGACATGATTGGCCCAACACACCAGCAATACACAGACTGTGAGATGTGTGTGGAGGGCTTCACACAACCAATAGACTTGGAAGCACACCTGATGGCACATAGATATGTGGTGGATATGGCTCTGTGTACACAGCCTGTGTGAGGTGTGTGAGGGGCTGATACATGCTATTCTATCATAACTCATAATGGTATTTGTTTTGTAATTACTTTGTTCTGCAGAAACTGATTGACGGTTTTTAAATAGCTATTGAGGATATTAGTATTGTTCACCTTTCTGTGAGTAATTGCTCTTTTGTTTCCAATAAAGCAATAAAGAAATGCAAGTCTTCTGTTTTCCTAAATTGTATTTATTTGCCTTATAGTAATGGAAAAAGAGTAGGGAGGAGAGAAGATAAAAGTAATCATGGAAGGATGAGGGAATGGTGAAGTGAGCAAGGAGAGGGATCAGGGAATGCTGGCACAGACTGACTGGTAGTTACCCTGGCCTCAACCTATTAACCCTTTCTCAATGAAAATGCAGGCATGATTTAAATGATCATAAGGAACATTTTAAAAACAAAAGAATATAGGGTCATGGGCAAAATGAAATTATCCTGAATTAATCGAAATAAAAACTAATCTATCGTAAAACCCCGCCTATAAGCCGACCCCGCCTATAAGCCGAAAGTGAGTTTAAGGACAAAAATCCGGCTTACATGAAATCATATTGACATTCAGGAGAACCCCGCCTATAAGCCGAATGTGACTTTTGGGGTCTTAGGGTCCCCCTGGCTTCTACTGTGGTCCCTCTAAAAAGAGGTTTAAAACAGATTTTAATCCCTTTATTGCATCGGAATACCATGTGTTGTTTGTTTAACATGTATACCTCACGTGGAAATAATTAGTAAAGCCTTAAAATACAGTCAAATTAATGACTAAGTTTTCATACTTTTCTGCAGTATCATTCTAAATATTCTTTTCCAAAACCCCGCCTATAAGCCGAATGTGAGTTTGAAGGGAGAGATTCGGAAATAAAAACGCCAAAATAAATTCGGCTTATAGGCGGGGTTTTACGGTACCTACTGTATGAGCCTATGGGTATGGCAAAACGGAAATATAGTGATCAAGATATGTAGAATGCCAAGATATTGTACTTAAAAGATAGATTAAGGTAGATCATGACATATAAGTAACAGAAATCTGCAAATATCATGGTTGCAGGTAGTTTCGTTTTTTGCCACCAGGTGCCGTATGCGTAGATTGTGTTGTATACCTTTAACCATTTAAGGACGGCATAGTGCATTCATGTACCATGCCCTTGGTCTCAATGATGCCTGAATGCAGCCCTGTCGGGTAACTCGCCAGTACTGCATTCAAGCACCATGCCGATCCTACAGGGGTTCAGCAAGATTCTAAAAATTATTCAAAATCAGAAAAACAAAGTTCACTTTCTTTAGGCCACACCAAAAAAAGGTTGGTCAATGGATTTCACTTTTTCAAAAATGTTGCAAGTGAGCAAATTTGTTTATTTCAAGAATTCTTTTTTTTGTCAATGGATTTTGTAGATGGAAAAGTGGCGCGAGTGACAATTCTTTTTTACCCAGCCTCCGACAAAAGTTCTCAGTGAACCCACAACGAAAAAAAATCTATGGATTGATCTGGAGAAGAAAAAAATTGAGAAAACTTTCAAATTTGAAAAGAAAAATGAGGCGAGCAAAATCCATTAGCAATTTTTTTTTATCAGAAATCTCCAATCTCCAGAAAAATGTCAACACAAGAACCAAAAGTTACAGTTTAAGGATGCCTGGCCTTATTCTTTTTAATCACATGTCATACAATCATGCACATACAGAGGAATCTCAAGCTAGTTGTACTCACATAACTAATCCATACTATAATCACTCCAAAAGTCTGTAATAGGTTGACCTAGTTATTGATGCTTTTGAGGTAGGAGTGGATTCCTTTGTAGAAACCTCAATCATCTGACTTCACAATTGAACAGTGCTAAAAGTAACCATGAGGCAGTTTTCACCCAACAGGACATTCAGTCCTGCAAGTTTTCAATGTTCCAGGACCGGCTTCATTTTTGAAGGACCGGATAGCCACAAATTTCACAATTTATGCATTTTAAGTATAAAATAGTATTTTCCACTAGAAAATACATTATGTTTGTATCTATTTATGGCCTAATCAGAAAAGATACATAGTTTTACACAGTATATTGACAAACATATTTCAGATTTAGAACCCCAACTAAATTATTTTAGTTCAGAAAAGCCAAACATGTGACTGGACATTCAGTCCTGCTACCGTAAAACCTTTCGTATAAGCCGCACCTAGAGTTTGGGCCGATCCTATAAGCCGCAATAGCAATCTGAGTTTGGTAACTTTCAGTACTGTACCATAGGAGCAAAATCTCGCGTATAAGCCGCACCCTGAGCCTGGGCCGATCCTATAAGCCGCACTGCCGATCTGACTCGCGTACTAGCCACGGCTTATACGCGAGGTTTTACGGTACACTTGTTAATCTGCTGGACCTGTGGCATGTTAGAAGGACATTGCCACTGTCGTGCATGTTTTTGCAAAGACTGGTAAGGCCACTTTGTTACTGGGCGCTGAAACATATAGGGAAATTGAAACTTTTTGTGAATGATTTCCACATTTTAGTAGTGAAGCATGTATTGTTCCGTAAAAAGCTGTTAGCTGCTACCTCAATGCATTGACAATGTAAGCTTTCACTTGATACCAAATATGCCAATATATATCCAATTTTTAAAGATATTTTTCAATAAAAAAATTAAAAAGGTTTTCATGATGCGTGCCTAAGGAGAAATCAGTTTATTTATTGAGTGGCCTAACTTGTGGGATTTGGCCTATTTGTCCACAAGTGATTACAGACAATCATTATGAATCCGTTGTTATGTCAAATTACCAAATATATGAGACATTAGTTGCAGAGACAGATGACTATTATTGGAGGTTTATGATGATGCGATACATAATACATAGACAAATGCCAACGCCCATTGATACTGTCTCTGTTGTATTTCACGAGTGGGGGCTGGGGCCATATCCCACGAAGCCGCAGGCTGAGTGGGATATGCCCCAGCCCCCACAAGTGAAATACATCAGAGACAGTATAAATGTAGTTGGCATTTGTGTTTATTTTTTATTTGAAGCCATTTAATGAAAAAAAGAAATCTTTTCCCAGCCCATTGAATACGGCCACATTGTATTCAATGGGGGGCATTGAATACGGCCCTTCAGTGCTAAAGCATAGGGAATCTTGTATTTCAAAAAAATAAAAACAAATATCCAATATGATAATATGTAAAAACAATAATATTTAAGTCATACAAAAGCTTGTGAGAAGTGACCAGCATCAATTATCATATTGCTATAATAATTCGGCAATAGATTAGCTGAGAACATACCAAAAGGTCTACTATCAATTAGAAGAGGAACATCATGTAGGAGGCAAGGGTAGAAATAATAGTACTGAGTGATTTGGTGTCGCGTTTCATTCATTCAGACAAGGAAAGTATAGGATAATCCTTTATTGGAACACACAAGCTCACTCCTGGTGCTAGGTCAAAAGCGGTCCTAAGCCTTTAGCTCCATCTAGGCAACTCAAGATCACCTCTGCAGTTATCTTTATTGCACAGGTACACTGATATTCCTAGGCTCCCTATACGCCCAACCTCTCAGTCACTAGTGCCTAACCTAGTTAGTCATTTTTTGGCTCCCTATACGACCAACCTAGATTAGTTATTATTATCAGGTTGGTCACTACTGACCATCCGACCTTAGTCTTTTTAGTTCCAGGGGGAGCCACTGAGTGGTCATCACAGGTGGCCCCAACTAGTGGTATACAAATACAACACACCAATGATGGACCTAGGTTAGCCACTACTGACTGACCTCTTGGTCATTTTATAACTTTGCCATTGTGACTAACACTCATATGACCATCCTGGGTTAGTCTGTACTGACTAATCCTTTCAACCTATGGATTTTCAGTGTAGTACATATCCTAAGCCCTTACTAAAAGTCTTGTTATATGACACGGACAAATAATGACTAGCTTCCGTTATTGACTCTAATACCTCTACCCATGGTATTTTGTTGGCCAAGTATTTACTAGTTATGGCTGATGTTCTGTAGGTGTCTGTAGGTGTAAGAAATCCCCTCACACAGTCTGTGTACACAGAGTCATATCCACCATGTATCGATGTGCCACCAGGTGATGTCCTAAGTCTGTAGGTGTAAGAAAGCCCCTCACACACCTCACACAGTCTGTGTACACAGAGTCATATCCACCATGTATCGATGTGCCACCAGATGATGTCCTAAGTCTGTAGGTGTAAGAAAGCCCCTCACACACCTCACACAATCTGTGTACACAGAGCCATATCCACCATGTATCTATGTGCCACCAGGTGATTCTCCAAGTTTACAAGTTGGATGAAGCCCCTCACACACCTCATACAGTCTGAGTAGTACTGGTGTGTTGGGCTAACCATGTCCTCTTTAACATTGTCTCTAACTCTAGTATCCATCGGTAACTCTATCTTGCAGATAATGCTTCCCCCATCTTGCACAACACTCTTATGAACTTCATGTGCCTTCGTGTACATGAGCATGTGTTGTTTTAAGTACTTTAACATTGTATACTCTTTGGTGCACACAGAACACTTGTGAGGTTTCTCCCCTGTGTGGGTCATCAGATGAGTACTCAACCTGGAGGAGGATGTAAAAGCTTCGCCACATGCTAAACACTTATGGGATTTTTCTCTGGGGTGTTTCAGCATGTGTGCCTTCAGACGGTATGGTGTTGTAAATTGACTCTCACACAGAGAACATTTATGAGGTTTTTCTCCAGTGTGTTTCACAAAGTGTTGCTTCAGATCTCGCGCTGTTGTAAATCTGCTGTCACACAAGGAGCACTGGTAAGGTTTTTCCTGAGAGTGATTCCTAAAGTGGCAGCGTAGGGAAGTCTGTTGTGTAAATGCCTGGCCGCAAACATGGCACTGGTAAGGTTTCTCTCCCGTGTGGAGCCGCTTGTGCTCCTTTAGACTTCCTGATGTTTTAAAACTTTTCTGACAAACAGAACACTGGTGAGGTCTTTCTCCTGTGTGGGTCCTCATGTGTATCTTCAAATGATGTGACATAGAAAACCTTTTACTGCAGACAGAACACTGGTGAGGTTTCTCTCCTGTGTGGGTCAGCATGTGTCTTACTAATGTAGATGAAAGTGAAAAGCGCTGTCCACACACAGAACACTTAGGGAGCGTTCATTATTTATGCCAGGGGGGGGGTGTGCAAATCAGGGGGGGGGTCATTTTTTTTAGGGGTATTCGGAGGGGGGGGGTCTTTTTTTTTCAACCTATTCTTAGGGGGGGGTCTTTTTTTTTCAACCTATTCTGAGGGGGGGGGTCATTTTTTTTAGGGGTATTTATTTGGAAGGGGGTCATTTTTGACACAACATGACGCGAATTTCACGACACATGTCGCGAATTGGGGTCATAAAGACAGCAGAACTGTCAGAAATTTCTTGCCTACGCATCGACACTTTCAATGATTCACCACTTTTCTTTTCCTAAAACAACAATAACTGGAGGAAGAACATTAATTCAACATGAGAATAGGAGTACAGAATGTAGGGGGTCTATACAGCAAAGCTAGTATCAGTGTGCAGCTAGATGAATGCTATTATGGCGCCGAAATATGACAGTACGGTATCTGAAATAGTTTGGGTTAATTGGACTTTAGCCTTGCCCTATCACGTTTTGGCGTCCGTATGCAAGGGTGAACTTGCCTACATGTCTAGACCCTGCCTTTCTTCCCAATAAAGGAGCACATGCACGGTATGCAAGATGCAATTCTACCTCATATATTGATAGATTGTAGCTTAGGCCACACCAAAAAAAAAAGTTGGTCTACGGATTTCCCGCACCATATTTTTGAAAATGCAAATTTTTTTTTTTTTTGAGAAAAAAAGTGTCTACGGATGCGCCCGCACCACTTTTTGAGAAATTTGAATTTTTTTTTTTTTTTTTTTTTTTTTTGGGTGGCTTTTTTCTGATCGCTAGCCAAATTTGGGAGTTTGCAAAAATGTTTCCCTCAAAAAAAAAAAAAAAATTGCCCCCGCTCCACTTGATTCAAGGTTAAAATCCGCAGACAAAAAAAAAATTTGGAAAAAAAAAAAAAAAAAATTCGCTCGCTCGCACCATTTTTTCTAAATGAAAATCCGTAGACCAACTTTTTTTTTTGGTGTGGCCTTAGGTCCACTCCACCAGTCAAAGGCGTGATTACACCAGTCATGATACACACTTTTCCTTGGTGTCTTGCACCAGACCCTGCTAAATGGGACCCAGCATTCTGATTGCAGGGTTTTCAATTTTTTTAGAATAACTTCACCATCTCCTTGATAACTGCCTGCTTCTCACAGATTCTAGGGCTTATAAAATCTGTAGACTCATAGAGTAAACATGATCATCCCACTATAAATCAGTGTACCGCATGCTTTGAAATGTAGCAAATAGCCACTTTCGCCAATATCTAAATCTCCCTCTAAGTTCATCTTTGGCTTCAACAGAAATCAGGCACTGAATTATCATAGCTACTCATTGCTCGTTGGCCTCATCAGAATTTTTACAGCTCTATATTTGGTTCTGGTCAAGTTGCTTACGAAGCTCTGCAGGGTTATCAGGGAGTTATTCATCACTATTTTAAAGCTTTACATTTTTAGGAGTCAATGAATTCCCAAGGCTTGGTAATACTGACCACACCATAAGTTCATTATAGAGCCACCTGACAGGATCCAAAATGGCGCTGTTGGGAAAACATCATTAGCATGATATTCCCCCTACAGTGTCACATAAAACTTCACGCATAGGCCATGGCAAGTATGCAAGTCAGATTGCCAGTGCATCTTATAGGATCAGGACAAAGTCAAGATAAGGCTCCACACGGGTTTTTATAGATTATACTAGAGTACTAGATTAACAATTTAGGCTTAAAAGATTTGTCAAAGCTGGGGATGCTATAATCCTTCTTTGAGTGATAAGTCAACACTTGACATGGTCGTCTACCACAAAGAAAGACAAGCGCTACTGCCCACACAGAGGGGAGGGTCCTTACCCTAGAACTTTGAAGGCAGGTACCTTATGGCATTTCCTCAAATGAAGGTTATCAACTATGGTGCACATAGCATCCATGCATACCATTGATGGCTTAAGCGATTGTAATTGATCTGTGCCGTGAAACATGAACATTCTAGACTCAGAGTACCTAAGAATATACCAATCTAAAGGTAAAATTCCTAAAATTTTCTTGAATGACAAGCTCAAAGTCCCTCAGAACACATCAATTTCAATGTAAAATTACAAAATTTCCCATGGATCATATAGTAGACTTTAGACCACTCTGAATGCAATATAAAGGTCAAATTCCTAAATTTTTCTGGGGCCTGTGGCCCGAAAACAACCATTTGTTTCACCTTCCAACCACCACTCGTCAGCTGGCATTTGGGAGCTGCCCCCCCTCCCCCCACTTTATCCACATTCCGCCGCCGCTGAGTTGGGCCATTTCACTTCTACCAAACAGTATTAGCAGGACTTGTAGGTGGGGACCAAAAGAATTACACCCATTTTTAGAGAAAAAAAATCAAACGTGCCACGGAACCAGAAAAATGTGCGCCATATTATTCTACCTTATAACCACTCACTCAAATAATGGTTAAGCACATGCTATAATAGGTTATAGTATAGGACTAGGTAGACTTTGTATGTCGTTGATGCAATTATCAAGTATTTATTAACGTCTATAGTGAGGGGGGGGGTCATTTTTTTTCAACCTATTCGGAGGGGGGGGGTCTTTTTTTTTTGACCCATTCGGAGGGGGGGGGGGTCTTTTTTTTTTTACCCATTCGGAGGGGGGGGGTCTTTTTTTTTTGACGTATTCATTTTGCCAAACGCCCGCCCCCCCCCCCTGCCATAAATAATGAACGCTCCCTTACAAGGTTTCTCCCCAGTGTGGGTTCTCATGTGTTCCTTTAAGTTCAGGAACCTTTTGCTGCACACAGAACACTTGTGACGTTTCTCTTCTGAATGAATATGTTCATTTAAACCAGATGCAGTTTTAAAAGTCCTATTGCACGGACCACACTTATGAGACGTCTTTGCTGAATGTGTCAACATGTGTTTCTTTAAGTGAGATATTGTTTTAAAATCATTGTTACACGCAGAACACTTGTGAGGTTTTGTATTTGTGACCCTGTATCTTTTTCGTTTGGACGGGGTCTTACCATCTTTATTGCAAAGAGAACATTTGTTGGTGCATTTGCCCATGCAACTTGGCATGTCGCCATCATCAATGACTGCATGTCTATCTATGTTAGTCCTCAGGCTATATTGCCCCGTCTGCTTAGAACCGGGAGTTTCAGCAGAATCTGCCATTATCTAGATGTTAGTGTAGGGGTTCGGATTACTCACTCCTTGGTGATAAACACACAAGGGGGTATCACTTTGGTAATCCTACTCCCCTCTGTACCATACCGATCCAGTAACGTGAGACACGGTCTATCTGATAGGGGATGTAGCTCAGTGGTAGAGCACTGCAGCATGAGGCCCCAGGTTTGGATCCCGGGGTCTGTGAGAAACATAGTTTTCAGAGAAACTGTATCCCTCACATTAGTAATAGTGCCCTACTTAAGAACTAATTCCTTTTACAAATCACATCATGTGCACTGGTTGAATACTTCTGGACAATGTTCTGCAAGAAATGTAATATAATTATTAGATTATTATAAATAGAAATCTATTTCTTTTTAAACCCAATTATGCTTTTTAGTTTTATCGAATAGCATACCGTAATAATGAACTGTAGCCTACATCCCTTACACCATTTAATATAACAGGTATACTCTTTCTGATAAAATATCATAGTTATGTGAATATATAATAGCAACATAAAACTGGCTTTACATTGGCCAATATTCTTTAACAAGGTCGTTCATAAAAATATTTAATTCACAATCAAGTGTTCATTTTGAAAGTACAAGTTGGTGGATTCGTTTAACTACATCACAAACCGTCCTAGACCTAGTGCTAGCTTTACGAGTTACTACAAGTAAACCAATGAAATAAAGTATTAAAGGCTTTACTACACAAACCTTTGGAAAGCCATTTAAATTACAGCCATACCTATGAATTAGCTCTACATCGCATCGTGACCGTGTATTGTTGACATTTTGACGCAAAAATCTTCCCTGGTGAAAAAGGAGAAAGTTGTAACCTCTGAACCGAGTTCACTGTAACTCCACAGTATGTTAATAGATGGCAGCACTGTCAGATAGGTCATGTTCAATAAGTTACTCACCCAGGTGTGACACTTCTGAGAAATTGATTCTCATGCAGTCTTTTATCAACTTCAAGAGAATCCAAACCTACCAGGGGCTATCACGAATATTGTGTATCTTAAAGGGACCCTAAGCAATATATCATAATTACGTAGGCAAAGTTGGAGAAGGTGAAGTATTGTCAACATCTTCTAGAAATTTGTTTACACTCAGAAAGTTGAAAAAGGAATTCATTTAGATATATGGGGGCTGGTTAAAATGTATCCTCTCATCATTTTTTATTAACGCCTAATTAGCATAATTCATGTAAAACCGAATATATATCTCCCACAATATTAGATAACAGAAAAATATAATTTCCTGCAGGGAAAGTCTGGAGGTAAAAAAAATGGCAGAGGGCCTACAGTAATTTTTTGGGGATTTTGTTACTAATTTAAGATTTAACTGAATTCTTTTTCACTGAAATGATGAGAAAAGGGAGACATATCGAACCATTTTCTATGGGCTATGTTACCTGAACATAACTTTTTTTTAAGGCCTAGCCTGCTTGTGAGTAGGAGAGTGGCTGTCAACCACAGGTTGCTGTGTGTGGATGTGTGGTGTGAGTTCCTCTGCCCTTCCCACTGCAGTGAAAAAAATAGATATACTGCCACTCTTATTTTAATTCAAAGAAAAGGTTGAAGACAAACAACAATTACAGTTTAACGATGCTCAACTTGATTTATTTCCGACAATGACAATGACAATGATTTTTATTCTCTAAACCTTCGAGAGGTATATATGATACAGAAGCATATTTCAATTATAATGGTATATGCTGATATAACATGATATATACCGGTAGTTGTTTTGAGATCATATTTCCACAATAACAAGTTAAAAATAAGAGCACCAAACTTAACACTTAACCTAAAGCTAGAACCAATGCATAATTAACCTGCTACAATAGGTTTCAGATGACTCATTTCGTTGGAACATATGACTTAGCTTATCAAATTTAGAAGACATACATGTGTGCTATATATGCTAAAATTATGTTCTCACACATATTCATGGGCATTTACCAGTTTACGTTTACCAATGTATAAATTAATTTGACATGCTGACTTGGCTGCATATATGAAAAATGGGATCTGATTATGCTTTGTGTGCTCAAATGTTGGCTCACGAGAATTTTAGCATGATGAGTTTCACAAACTTGGGTAAGTTACGCAGCTAAGATCGTTATCATTTGAAAACTTGAACTTGAACTTTAACAGTTTATTACTAAGGTTGGTGACAGTGCTCCCATAGGGCAAAAGACACCCTGACTCAGACGTAGACCTTGAGTTGGACACGTTTGGGTTGAGTTACAAAGTCTATATCTACATGCATTTTATCTCAGCATCAACTACGGAGGAAAATTCACGAATAAACGCTGCCACATAAATGTATCCAGTGGTGTATTCCATAAAAGATATATGGCATCACATATTGCATTATTTAAAGGTTTTAATTTAATAGCTAACGGTTCTCTTGATTGTCCCGATAATGATTTTATAATAATATTTATTGACAACTAAAGAGGAAGTTTAAGCGCCCCTGCAATTTTAAATTTCAACTCTGTTACCAGCTATTAAAGGCACATTGAAGAGCTTGATCAAATAACCAATCGTCAATGTTGATTCAAAGTTCTACTGGGTCCTACAACTTCAGACATGCACTATGTTGAGACCCTGCACATAAGGCCACTTAAATCGATTTTAGCATCCGCAGCTATTTAAAAGGGCTGCATCAACCTTTAAAAATATTTGTTTCAATAAAGATGGCCGCTCCTACCCAAAATTTAAAAAATGTATTAAAGGTCACATTTTAAAGGTTACATGCATGCAAATTCTACTATCACTATTCCCGGCACGTTTCACAGTATATAAACTTCAAATATTACTAAAAAAAAAAGAAAGCGACCTCCCTAGTCACCTTAACTGGGGGAAAAATAAAAAGTAATCTCCCTCGTTGTTTTAAAAATAGTGTCAATAGTATTTCTCCAAAAGTGTCCACAAAGCTGATAAGGCCAAATAAAAAAAAAGGTTCGTTTCAGGTCACCCGACCGACCCTAGCTAAACAGGGCCGACCCTGCGTTTTCTTGTTTAATTTTGAAAATAATTTCATATTTTTACACTTTTTGGGTCATTTTTCGGCTTAACACTGAGGATGGCTAGTTCTTTCATGTTAAAAAATAAAAAATAAAATAAAATGAATATCCGACCTACCGACCCTTGTCTTTCTTGTCATGTTACCTGAAACATACCTTCTTTTTTTTGGCCTAATCTGTTTTAAGTGGCCTAACCAGGCAACTACGGTAGAAATGCAGTATGCCGTTGTGGTCAGGGAACCTGGTTTCATCTGGGCAACTGAAGATCAGGTCATCTATGTGACGTAGATAGTACACATCTAAAAGCCTTACTAAATACTATGGTAATCATGGTAAAAAACCATGAACAAATAATTACCTGCTTCGGGCACTGAACCTACTACTCCTATACATGGTATCTGTTGGCTTTGTGCAACTGACTAAGTAAATGGAAACACGATGATATTACCAGGCATGGTATAAAATGTATAAGCTATGTGACAATATACCACAAAATTTGTCGTTTTGAAGGATGGATAATGAAGCCCTTCACACACCTCATAGTATGTGTAAGAACACCCTCACCAGAGATGCCACTCCCTAGTCACAAAAGTGCAGGAAATCTTGTGATTTTGATCAACTTTCTGCATTTTTCATACTTTATTTGATATAATAATTCTAGTAAAAATGTAGGAATTCCTGCATATGTAGGAAAAGTGGTATCTCTGCTTTCACACACCTCACACAGTCTGTGTACACAAAGCCATATCCACCATGTATCTATGTACCACCAGGTGATGTTCTAAGTCTGTACATGTATAAGAAAGCCCCTCACACACCTCACACAGTCTGTGTACACAGAGCCATATCCACCATGTATCTATGTGCCACCAGGTGATTCTCCAAGTTTACAAGTTGGATGAAGCCCCTCACACAGTCTGTGTACACAGAGCCATATCCACCATGTATCTATGTGCCACCAGGTGATTCTCCAAGTTTACAAGTTGGATGAAGCCCCTCACACACCTCACACAGTCTGCATTGTCCTGATGCATTAGACTAACCATGACCTCTTTAACATTGTCGTTAAGTTCTGTGTCCATAGGTAACTCTATCTTACAGACAATACGTCCACTTGCATACACATATCCTACCCTGTGTCTATGTGCCATCAGGTGTGCCTCCAAGTCTATTACTGTGATGAAGCCCTCCACACATGTCTCACAGTCAGAGTAGTGCTGATGTGTTGGGCTAATCATATCCTCTTCTTTCTTATCATTGTCTTCAAAATCTGTGTCCAGAGGTAAATTAGGTATCTTACAGATGTTCTGTCCACTGTCAACCCCAACACACTCGTCGGCTTTATCTCCAGTGTGTTTCACCATGTGCTGCCTTACACTATGTGATGTAAAACTGCTTTCACACACAGAACCCTGGTGAGGTTTTCGTTGAGAGTGAGTCTTATAGTGAGTGTGTAAGTTGCATTGCTGAGTGAACGTCTGGTTACATACAGAACACTGATATGGCTTTTCCTTACAGTGAGTTATAAAGTGGTTGTTTAAGGAAGCTTGTTGGGTAAACCTCTTGCTGCACACAGAACACTGGTAAGGTTTCTCTCCTGTGTGGAGCCGCTCATGCATCATTAGACTTGCTGATGTTATAAAACATTTTCCACATGCAGAACACTGGTGAGGTTTTCCTCCTGTGTGTGTTCGCATGTGTACCTTCAGATGGTGCAACATAGTAAACCTATTGCTGCATACATGACACTTGTAAGGTTTCTCTCCTGTGTGGGTCATCATGTGCCTCTTTAACTTAGATGGAAGTGAGAACCGTTGTTCACAGATAGAACACTTGTAAGGCTTCTCTCCAGTGTGGGTCCTCATGTGTTCTGTCAGGTTCAGTAGCTTTGTAAACCCTTTATTGCACATAGAACACTTGTTAGGTTTCTCTCCTGTGTGTGTCTTCATGTGTTCATTTAAGTTAGAGGTGGTTTTAAAGGCGTTGGGGCAAAGAGCACACTCGTGTAACCTCTTAGCTGAATGTGTCAGCATGTGGGCGTTTAACTTGTATAGAGTTTTGAAATGTTTATTGCATAGAGAACACTTGTGAGGTTTGTCCGCTGAATGTGTAACCATGTGTCTCTTTAAGTTGCCTGCATGTTTAAAAGCCATATTACACACAGAACACATGTGAGACCTCTCTTCTGAATGAGTCAGCATGTGTGACTTTAACAGAGCTGGGGTTTTACATTGTTTACCACAAAGAGAGCACTTGTGAGGCTTCTCTCCTGTGTGTGTCACCTTGCACTTCGATTTGGATGAGATGTTAACATCTATATTGCACATAGAACAATTGTCCATGCACTTGCCAATGCAACTCAATGGGTTTCCCTGGTCATCAACACGCACTACATGTCTCTCTAAGCTAGGTCTCAGAATATCTCTCTCAGACAGCTGAGATTTCTCACCCAGATTTCCTGCTGAATTTGCCATCATCGTGCAGGGATGGTATGTCTGGTTCAGTATGTGTTTAGGCTGCATCAAGTTTTACTTCAGATGGTTTTCTTCTTTAATATCAGTCAGGTGAAGTATTATGTTTTTAATTGTCTAGATCATGTACCATGGTTGACAATGCTCTGCAAGAAATAGAATTTACATCAGATTAAAATCAATTGCTCTTTTCTTTTAAACTGAATGTCGTATATATTTATTACAAATCTATATAGCCTGCCATATATAACTTTATATGAAATTTACTGTTCAGTTTAATTGCCTTCATATACCATACTTGTGTTCTAAAAGGGGCCTCGAAAGGTGCCATGGTGCTCATTACCGTAAATTCTCGCGTAGAAGCCGCGGCTTGTACGCGAGTCAGACTCAGCTTTCTTTTGATACCAAACATGCCTATATAGGGTGCGGCTTATACGAGAGTTTTTATTAGTATACTACAGTACCAAAATCGCAATATTCAGACCCGATCTGCGGCTTATATAATTTATCAAAGTTAGGGGTGCGCCTTATACGCGAGTTAGGCTTATACGCGAGAATTTACGGTAGGTCCAATACAATATATAATTTTCTGACACAGAGAACAAAACTTCACAATAGTCTTTATTGTATCATGCTTCACAATTTGAACCTGTCCTGTATCACCTGGAGTTTTGGAGCATAATTCCAAGGAAAAATGTCAAAGGTCCATAGGGAACGAGCGGGGAGGAGGGGTAAAAAAGGTTCAACCCCTGTTTTCTGAGAGAAAATGCGTACATACTTTATGGAAGCGCCCCTATCCTTAAGAGTAGGGGGGGAGGGGAGGGCGATTTCGACCTGCTGACGGGAGGTGGGGGTAGAATTATTCCACCTTTGTGGCTGCAGATGGGTCAAAAGTGACCTGGCGACCTGGGCCGTTTTGGAGGCTACTTTCGACCTAAGGCCACTCAAAAAAAATTGTTTCTCATCACCAAGGAATGAAAAATGTGACGAGGGCGTTTTTTATTTAAATTTGAATTCTTTTTTTACTTGAGGCCTAAATATACAGGAAAATGTAGACTTTTTGCGATCAATTTTTACATTTTAGTAATTCGATGTTTATTGATCTGCAAAATGTGTTTTGATGCAAGTTATTCCTAGGTGACTGCATTACAGACATCATAAGCTTTCATTTGATACCAAATTTGCCGATATTTTCTCCAATTTTAATATATTTTTTTCATTAAAAATGAAAAAAAATAAAAGAAGTTTTCCCCAAATCACGATTTTTATGATGCGCGCGGTGATTAGAAACAACTTTTTTTTTTGAAGTGGCCTAATACAATGATAAAAGCGACCTAGAGACTTTTGGGCAAAAATGACAATAGGAAAAAAGGGTAAAAAAATGGGTGTGGACCACTAAATTCGACACGGCGACATGGGGCATTTTTGGGCTTAGTGACATGGGACATGGGGAATTTGAGAGTTAGTGACATGGGACATGGGCATTTCTTAAAATCGACATGGTGACATGGGCATTTCTTAAAATCGACAGTGCGACATGGCCATTTCTTAAAATCGACAGGCAAAATCGGGACCCCCCATCCAGACCCCCCAAAAAAAAAGCAACTTTGTGACCTGGACCCCTTAATTTCGGCGACTTTCCGACCTCAGGGGGGACCCATCTGCACCCCCACCTTTCATGAGTGGAAAAGCCAAAGGGGCTGCGCGCCGATTTTCGACACGTCGGGGGGAGGGGGGGCGGTAAAGATGTCGACCATGTGACCGGAGGTGGGAAAAAATCCGTGGAAAAAATCCAACCCCTCCCCCTCGTTAAAAAATGTTCACTCCCCACCCCATCACAGGGTAAACGGCGGCTAGCGGTATACGCACGCCCGCCGTGTGTAGAGTCTTCTTGTACACACGACGGGCGTGTATATAGTGCCACTATACACACGGCCGCCGTGTGTACTAGAAGACTATGTGATAAATAAGTTGCTTAAAGTTGTACAAAGTCAAAAGCCATGTTTACTTTGTCTGAATCCGCGCCATGGAGTGACGTCACTTTTATTACCGGAAGTTAGTTGAACGCCGGTTACCCGGTAGCATATTTTCCCGCGTCGTCAAATCTCAATACTCCTCCTCGACAAGTGAAAATATACTCTGTTTGAAACATACCTAATATGAACATAAACTTTTAGAACATATAGTTTAGAATACACAATCAACTTAGGTCTTTCATATGTTTTCACATTAAAAACTACCAAATAGCAACCACTGGCTATTATCATTCAATTAAAAACATAATACCTAACCTTGGAAAGAGCGGTTACTAGCACATCATTTCCATGTGAGGCTTCAGCCCTCACCTCCCTACACTAAAAGTACTTCTCCGGTTCTGCACATAACACTTCGCACCGAGCGCATGGATCCGCGTGACTACCACATATATAAGCTACCTTCCCTCTGGTCCATTCACACCAGATGAATTTTAGACATGCAGGGACCCCTGCTATAGGCTAGGCCTATACTGCCCTCATGTCACGGGCCATCACCCCGAATAATGGTTTTGTCTTTGATACCCCAGTTCTCACCACCGTCCTATCAACTCGATCCGGTCCATCAACCGGACCGGTGGTTTTGGTTTCATGTCCACAGTACCGTGACTGTCATCATCGTTGCGGTCCACTATACCGCATGTGGTTTTGGTTTTGTCGTACACAGTAGCGAACTGTCCTCACCCATGGCGGTCCACCTACCGCCCTTCTGAATGCTTCATGTAGCTTACATTACCCCTTCCACGACCACTATCCATCTCCAAGCTCCTCCTGCCTAGTCATCACAGAACCCTAGAAGTCTTTATGTCCTCCACCAGTACCCGGTCTCCGGTACCACACATCACTTCCCACTGCAGATATGTTGAATAGTCCATTATCATTAGAGTTGCACAATAAATCATTACGTGTTTAAAGCTGCACAGGAATGAGTCATTTCTTATCAACACATGTCCTTCACTGAACTTTCTCATAATTGCTGCCATTTTTTAGTTGTGACCTCCATTCTATACCACACATAGAAACTACCTCACACAACCCCCTCAAAATGCTCACACAGCCAAGTATCCACAGTTCACTCCTCTACTGCACTGACATGTCCCGTACAGCTTCCTGACGTCTACTACAGACTCCTGACGTCCACTGCAGACTCCTGACGTCTACTACAGACTCCTGACGTCCACTGCAGACTCCTGACGTCTACTACAGACTCCTGACGTCCACTGCAGACTCCTCACGTCCACTACAGACTCCTCACGTCCACTACAACTTCTGACAGCACTGACGTCCTCTACAGCACTGTCACGTCCTCCACAGCACTGTCACATCTTCTACTACTGTCCACAAAACACGCACTATCCAGTAGACTGCAAATACCCAAGCATCTCCAACACGTACATCGACAAGGCACCTCGCCACTGCTAGCCTGCTATGACTCTATGCCGACTTCAACATCTTGGCAGCACATCGTAACAGGCGTCCTCGCCACACTGCTGCTTTCCCACCGTCGATCAGCTGATTCTGATTACATCAGCATCTCCCTCAGCGCGTCCCTACTCACTGACAACATGCCTCCAATAACACTGCTATGTTGTCAGTAAAGTCACATCTACCGACTAGACAACCCTCGGCGATCCCTCTCCATGCCGACATCGTATCCACGTGTAATCTTCACGATACACAAACAACAGCTCCACATCGTACACGGCTCCTGCCACTCACACTGCCAGGCACGGCACTCTCCCGGGGCGGGCGCCCCTCTACTGTCACTTGGCACCGAGCCAACTTTCACTTTCCAACCCTCGGCGTGTCTCTCACGGCGATCAGCTGTTTCCGTAAACTTGCTGACACGGTACTTTTCAGTGTCCCAAACGTGTCTACTGTATTGTCTATGTCTATCCACGTTGACTGACGATCCTGGCCACCTCTCTCCTCGCTGAGAACCCATGGCACTCTCCCCGGGGCACTCACTCGCATCAGGCGGCCTCCCACGCCTCACTACTGCTCGGCACTGCTCGCCTCCTCGTGCATCTACCACGGGAAAACACTCCAAATATCGCTCACGCCTCCCCGTACTTGCTGCAGCCTACTCCGGCCTCAAAGCTGCCGAGGCGAGGTGCTCCACGTACTGTCCAACTCGCCGACTTCTGAAGTTGCTAAAACTTCGCTTCTAGTGCCCATCCGACCCTCTAACTTTCTCACAACTTTGTTCATACCTTCACCGACCCTTCCAGCACAGTGGAAGTGTAACTGAAGCCCATAACCTGATAAATAAGTTGCTTAAAGTTGTACAAAGTCAAAAGCCATGTTTACTTTGTCTGAATCCGCGCCATGGAGTGACGTCACTTTTATTACCGGAAGTTAGTTGAACGCCGGTTACCCGGTAGCATATTTTCCCGCGTCGTCAAATCTCAATACTATGAACACGGCCGCCGTGTATGCAGTGCCACTATACACACGACCAAATTTCAGTGCAGTGAGACGGGGGTGTGCACAGTGCTCTTGTACGCACGACGGGCGTGTGTAGAAGATCAGTATATACACGGCTGGGGGGGGGCTCCAGTTTATGTATTGTAGGATGATTTCTCTGTGTAGGCCTAGTCATCTAATACATACGGCGGTCGTGTGTACAATGAAACTATACACACGGCGACATTACACTTTAGTTGGATTAGTTTTCTCTTTTTTTTCTTTACTTTGGTCGTGTGTATAGTGGCACTGCATACACGGCGGCCATGTAGATAGTCTTCTAGTACACACGGCGGCCGTGTATAAAGTCTTCTAATACACACGGCCGCCGTGTGTACAAGAAGACTTTATACACGGCCGCCGTGTTTATAAGGGCACTATATACACGCTGGTGGAACATTTAAGCTTTCAATTGTATTTTTATATGATTTTAGGCTGTGCGTATGGCCGCCGTGTGTACAACAATACTGCACACACGGCTGCCGTGAATAAGACAGTCTGGGGGGGGGGGCGGTGGAGAACCTGGTAGACATTTTTTCTGAGGTTGTTTTGCCACCGTGTGTACAAGAAAGCAATACACACGGCAGTAGTATATATACACCTCTCCTCTGGGACACTTTCAAATATTACTAAATTATTATAAAAAGTGTCCCAGAGGAGAGGTGTTTTTTACTGAGAACAACTAACGTGTCCTAGAGGAGAGGTATTCTTTCACTCAAATACAGTGTGAGTCAAACACAGACCACAGACTAGACATTCCATTCCCTATCTGTGTTTTAATTTTTATTTATTGTGGACCCCCTAAAGAGGGGGTCTTTTGCTTCCAGGTGGTCATAGTGGCTTACCCAATTACCGTTTTACCGGCGATGGTTGGGCACCATGTACCTATTGGTCTGAGGACCTATATCATTTACTTGGAGCGCCAGCAACACACCTGGTGCTGCTGCCGCCGTAGCAGGCCGAGGCCTGCCATGGGCGGTGTAGGAGGAGACAACTGGAACCACCTCATCTTTCGTATTAGTATAATCTGGCTGACCAGAGAACAGGTGTGAGGATAATTAACTCTCTCTTCTACTGTTTCTATACCACTTATGTCGTATATATCTGTTCCATTTCATAAGGATGACATTAGTTCATTGGATAATACATATAAACTTGCATTATTCACGCCCATATCACCAAAAAAAGCCTGAAACATGTAGGTGAGTAGAGAAAATTCTCACCTTACCAACTCCACCACTCGCCCTCTGGCGTATCACTTCAATACTACGCTCTATTCTATTATGCGGTCTGACGGACCTAAACTGATGCACGTCCCAAACAGGTGTCCTGAGTTAGCTGAAGCCTATCTAGATACAATTCGACATGGTTTCGTTAGTAATATACATCAAGTTGACATCAACTTCTTGCATATTTCCAGTGAACGGCACGAGGAGCCCAAACCATTTAGTTCACCGTCTGAAATTTTGAGTATTGATTCAAATCGTTCCCTATCTCACTAAAATTTAACCAGAAGGAGTATCACTTTTGATTCTTTGGTGTGAATAGAATGAGAAAAAGGCGGGTCTCACCATCTTTATCACTGGGTTGCATATCCTGACAATTTGCCTAGAAATGTAACACATGGATGTACTATTATACCTTATATCAGATAATCTAACTGTTTTGTCGGAGTATATGATATTGCATGATGAGCTTACAATGGTAGACCATAATCTTTTTCTCCTTTTCACATGAAACCAATAACAAATAGCAATACCCCTTCTTAGGTCGATCTAATTGTCTAGATCTAATTTAGTCAGTCCCTCGTGATCTAAAGTATTTCTCAGCAGTTGAAGAAATGAAAATCCTGTCATGTGATGGTTTAGAGCCCTCTCTTCTATGGCTTTGATCCAAATCATTGTAATATCCAGTGGTCGGATATACAAGTCTTCATTCAAGAACATTTTCCGGTGTGAGAAGTAGTCCCCTTCTTGTAGTATGATTCTCAAATGAATTTGGAATATTTCTTTTATCTGTTGGAGAGAATAGAGCTGTTTCACGGCATATACAGTGTTAGATTGGTATGTGCACGATCTCACAGCAAATGTGATTTTACTATGATGTACAAGTGTTGTCAAGATGTGTGAAGTGAAGGTCGAATGTCCTGAATCCATTCTCCCACTGAACAAGAATACAGTATGAAGTATTCTTAGAGCAGACTCTACACATTTGTACATGACTTTTCTAGTAGGATCTTGTTCCTGCTGGGACAGAGATCCTGCCATTTTGTACAAGTAATGGGATGTTTCGCTGATGATATGATGATATTTGCACATCCTCACATTTTTCTTCTTATTTCTATGTCTCCGAACAGAAGGCTTCCCACATGGAAATTTTGATCCATCTAAACATCCACACACAGGATATTTATACCCCCAACCTTGCACATTTCTATTACTGCTGAAAATACTTACTTCTGGATCATGAACGATTTTCTGTTGCTGTTTGAATGGTTGTCCTAGAATAGGAGCAAACACGTTCAAAATGTGTTCTAGCGTAATATGGCTAGCCATCTTCTTGAATTGTGGTACAAGAAGTTGGCTGTACCCCTTTTCTTTTCATAATATATACCCTGCATTTTCTTCATTTTATTCTATTGTTTTTAAGTCCGTTCTACATCAACCAATGAATGACCAGCACAGTTCTTACCCTAATATATTCAGATAGTCCTCTTTGTTTAGAACTTGTCACAGATCTAAATTATTACTTTTGTGTGCTAGCATAGAGTTCTCGACAGATTCACCTGTGTCACATTCGTCTTTGCCACATGTAGTATAAGAAATTGCGTCTATTCACGGCATGAGGCTTTTCTCGGAATGGTAATTATTGTAACTTTACTTCCGGCTATCTCCGGCTATCTAACATTATTTACTGTATACATCTGTCAACGTTTCATCAGCTTGCCCCCTCCCAGACACTATTACATTATGCACCTGTGTCACAGGGTAGGGGAACGAGATTGGCTAAATAAGTGTAACACATTAGTGTAATATAAACATGACGCAGTACACAGTATATATATATATTTATTTATTTATTTTCCAATAGTTTGGCTATATGAAATGTTGTTAATACATGTTTATTTTATCATTAATTTTATGACATATGAACATCTATATCTGTAATAACCTAGTCATGCTGTTTTATGGTCTGCTTGTATACAATGGTTAGCATGAGGACAAAACATAAGCACGCGTTCTATCTGACAACATGCACTATGGGACACTATTTCTGTGTGATATGGACAACAGCTGCAGTATTCTTCTAGACATGTTGCTAACCCTCTAGTTGTAATGTGAAACAGAAAACTAACTGATATGCTTGTTCTGTTATTGTAGGTTAGTATAGTATATATATATATATGCACAGCTATATCGATATGTATATATATATATTGCATGATATATGGACACAATGTAGGATATTGTCTACCAATTCAGCTTCCCTGCTGTATACATATGTCCTCATAGGGTTACAAAACAGACTAAACTGATGTATCACACTATGTCTACCGTAAAACCTCTGTCATAACCCAACTTCCCTTATAGCCTCACCCCCACTATCATAGGATGTCATAACCCGAATTTGGTACTGATTTAGATATGATTGAACTATAATGTACTTGATCAAAACCTTCCTTATTACCCCACCCTCCCTGTTTTACACAAAGCTTTACACCGAATCAGACCTTAAGGGTGGCTTATCACAGAGGTTTTACGGTAGTTCCTTCTGATGTGCATCTTACCAAGGCATGATAAAAATATTGTGTTGACGGTCTTCAGACAGACCCCTGGACAGAAGCAATATCCCGCATCCCACTTCTGCCTGTTATATGTTGACCTCTACATCTGGAGTATTGTGAACCCTAGTAACTAATACCGCGCGTCATGTTAACCCTTTACTGCCATATGATGCATGCAATTTACTGTCATGTATTTATACTAAAATATTGTATTCATATATTAGTACATGTATAGCAATATCATTCAACAGTAAAATGCCGTCTACTTTGAAACATAGTATCATATCAAGATGTCATGTTATTATTCTACCCTTAATTCTCAGTTCCATGTTATTTTTGCATCAACCTGTATAACAACAACATTTATTTGTACCATATTTATGACTATTTCTTGGCGTGTTCTGTTGTAGGAAATGACCTTAGTATTGACCTCACACTTTGCCCTGTTGTGAGCAGGAAACATAAATTGATATTTTTCATTCATCAGACAGCTCATCTTAACACATGTGGCATGAGCCAGACACATGAAGTATCTTCTTGACAGTGTCTTTGACAGTTGGAATTCAACACGGAAGGGTGATTCAGAAATAAAAATGCTGAGTGAACACTCATCCAGCGGAAGTATATATGCAAATCTGTGTTCTGTCACATGCAACAATAAATGGGAACCGGAAATAAGCTACTTCCTGTCAGGAAGGACATGAAGCTTAACCCTTGTATGATATATACAGTGTTTAAAATGTTTATTGACAGAAAATGCCATAACTTGACCCTGTCAATGGGGTGTTAATCGATATATACCATAACACACACACACACACATGAGCATATACATGTATGCATATATAGTCGGTGTACAATAAAACGGGATGCTATGTGGACAGTACATTGTCTGCTCATCTATATCAGAGCCCCATCATATGTTTATACCGATGTCTCTGATGGGGGTCTGGTATTTAGAGGCTGCATTTCCATCGCTGAATCAATTGATTCGGGGATGGAACTTCTCAAATCATGCATCCCTACACTTCTTTCTACTGTCCTCCTCTGTTTCATCTTGCAATATAGTATTGTCCCTATTATGATAACAGTTACACTTATGTTCAGCATCACGACGAGCCCAGTTATCAGTAACTTTGTCTTCAAAGGGTTATGAGACGTTGCAGTGTCTTCCTCCCTCCCACCCCCGGAGGACAGCACGGGCTCCTCCGAGAAAGGGGCGGAGCTGTCTTGTTGGGGTAGGATATAACTGGAGCTGCTCTGCCCCATCTCCTGCCTCCCTGTCGTCTGCTCGGTTATCCACTGTACCCCCGACTCATCTACGGTGAGTACTTTTCTACAAAATGAAACTTTTGTTACTACCTTATATGCACAGTTCACACAGGAGGATCTTACAATTGTGTTATCATACACAATTCACACTGGAGGATTACACTGTGGAGTAAATTACTTACAATTTTGTCTAGTGAAATTGACGTAAGAAAGTAAGCTGAGATAAGGTAGATCATGCAGAGTACAGTGACAGTTCTATGGCACGGCATTATCCCATTTCTCACTTTTCTATCGCTGTATATGTAATATGGGAACTTTGTCCCGTGACGAAATTCTCTGTTACTGCCCAGTCTAGGTAGACGCTGTCCCAGTAGTAAGGCTGTACAGGGTTATTACACAATGGGGGCAAAACCTTGTTTTAACTTTAATACACAACGGACATAATTATACAGAATACATTAGGAGAGTCTCAGGACACATGGCAAGGGACAAACTTAATTTTTTCAACAGCCATTTGACTTATTTTGTTGTATTGTACAACTGAAACCCAGCCCTACTGTGGGGTACAGTGCCAAAATCCTGATACTGAGGGAGGCGCCAAAATACACAATCAGGAGTATGGAGGCAAAACCCTATTATATCCTAACGTTATAACTGGCTTACTTTAGTAGTAACAGGGGAAATAATTTTAATGTTGGCAGTGGGTGTCACCCGTCTATTTAACTCAGTTCTTGGCATTTCTTACTCCCTTAGTGCAAGTAGTGCTTGCTGTGTTTTGGGGGAATACAGGGTGGAGCAGCTAGTGTTATAATATGGGACTACTCCAATACTGCGGCGGCCCTCCTCCAGTGGCTGCTGGGATACGGACCACATACAGTACCGCCCCAACCTTGCCTCCAGTGGTTGTCAGGGTGCAGACCAAATACGTGTACTTTTCTTTACACAGACAGACACACAGTATTCCATTAATTGCAATATAATATACTAACTTGTCTTTACTAGTATCACAAAAATGGATACATGCATGGAGTACATTAGTAGGGGTGTTCATGATGTATCAAGAGGTGGGAGCAGGTGTATGGAAATGTAGTCCTTACCTTTTTAAGCATATATCAGGCAGAGGTTTCAGGGTGGTTAATACCATGTCAGGTAGTAGGAGCTTATATACCAAACCTGACGTAGCTTCTTTTACCCTGACGTGGCCTATTTTTTCAGCTTTGCATTTCATGGGCTACATTGGGTTTCCTGAAGTCCTGTATTACGGACTTTTAGCAGTACATGTATTGCTGTAGGCCGCAGTGTAGTATGATATACATCCAGTGGTACATGTACATACACCATGGCTGTTTAGACCCCCGACATGATTCATATCTACTCAGTTTCCTCTGAACCTGCTTATTTGGGAGGAGATAGTTGTGGACCAGTAAATAGGAAGTCCCATCTCGATTTTAACTAAAGATCATGCTGTCAGAACGATTTCAAATACCGGGCAATGTCTATGTTCCATATCAATTTAATTTCTCCTCCTATCCCATGTCTCTAACCCCAAAAATGGTCCATGTAACCGTGTTCAATATAGGGTATATGACTAAAGTTGTAAAACTATTGAAAACCAATTCAGGAATATCATAACCATACTAACCCATTTGCAGATGTTTGGATAGAAGTAGTAGTATCAGAAAATGGGGTGGAGGCTGATTTTTGGATAGAAGTAGTAGTATCAGAAAATGGGGTGGAGCCTTCTACTACTCTCCCCATTTTGTCCACATATCTAGGCGTTGTCAAAGTGCTATATGTGAGATCAGACTTTGTTGTCGAAATAGAATCTATTTTCACTGTCTCCCCCGAGCTCGTAGTTCTTTCTTTTTCTATAGATCGTGATATTTGTAGTCCTGCTTCAGTCACTGGGAGCTGGTATTCCTGTGTTTCCGGTACATTTGGTTGGCTGAAGATGGAGAATTAGCTGAATTAGGCATGAAACTTGCTTCTATATACATGTAAAATATTACTCCCTACCTATATGTACGGGCGAGCTAACCCTGAAAATAGTACCCTACACAGCTCAGCTGTGATTGGTTTATATCATGGTCCTAACCCCTAAATTTCGGCCTGAGGACATATCCTAAACTAGCTGCCTGGACTACTCCCACTAGCGTCCCCATTTTAGGTACGCAGGATCAGGCGGAGCAGTCCGCTGGTGACATGCACCACTTTTGGGTTTAGTGACATGGGGTAGGAGGAAAAGATATATATAGTGACATGGGACATGGCTGATATGTTGAAATGGATTTCATGACATGCCCGTGTATTAAAATGTATATGACAACATGGTCATTTGTTTAAATCGAGATGGGAGATGTGGAGCTCCCATCAAAGGTCCCTACATGATGGGCATACTTCTGTTGTATGTATCCCGACACATGAAACTATAGCTAGCTAGACCCATAGGCCAGAAGAAAGGACCTTACTTTCTTGTTGTTTCCATCTCCTGTTCAACCGGAGTCGATTTTGTCATGGTCCAGCTCATTCTCCTACAAAATAATAAAATATTAATTTTATATGGATGTTGTATATTGAAGAAGGGGAACAGGAGGGGAGTACAGCCCTATATTATTATGATGGGACAATAAAATGGACAGGGCAAGTTGGCTATGTATTAATATCAACAAGTGAGTATTAATCATGTCAAGGACTTTGGCTTGAACGACGCTTGGGTATGATGCACCAATGCAGTATCGGCGAGTTGGTTTTACAGTCCTGCATCATGAAAATAAATGATGACTTAAGGAGGGTTAAGAATGCAAATCTGTATACAGAATTAGTCTACTCCACAGTTTCAATATCCAATATGTCAACAGATGTATCTAAATATGATATTCAGTTACGTATGGGGTCCTGAAAAGCTACAAACCAACTTAGCAATGTAAATACACAGAAAACTATGGCTCCATTCGTCGGCATCCACCGTCGGATCAGCGTTACTGTTACCCCACTGACGAAATGGGAATACCCCTATTTAGACCCCTATCTTCCACGTAGTGACATGGCTTTTGATACAAATCGACATGTCACATTGGATTGTGTGATATCGGGCTTGAGAAGTTAATTTACAACTCAACATGCTGCATTGGGCTTAGGAACGTTAGGCTTTAAAACTTAGCTGATATTGACATGGGATATCAGCATTAATGTGGGGCTATAGCAGTACAGATATGGTAGGAAAAGTAAATCCCCTATATAAGTATATTACTCCACTTACTTGCACAAGCCGGCATCACAATTGAATTCCCCGGACCGTAGATGAACAGTGGCTAAGTAGGGGAACACATTATGATCATATTTGAAGTGTTCTCCTGAGTACCATTCTGAGATGAAAGCTTGACTTGTTCGTATAGTATCAGCTGAGATGTCTGCATTTAAACAGTGTAATCCGCCGTCACATGTCATGCTACCCCTATTGTGAATGCATGTACATCCCAGAGCAGTATAATATAAGCAGAAATAACTGAGTAATAAGAACACAAGTTTAGCCATGTTTCTCCTACTGTAGGCTACACCGTAATAATTAAAACTAGGTTTCTTACCCTTTTCTGGGGCATTGTATGAGTCATGATTCCGGCACTAGCTGTATTGGATAAAGCAGTATCGGATGTAGTAAATGAGGCATTTCTTGATAAGGGGTAAAAGTAGAACAGCTCTATCTACTGTAGACAGTGTAGGAATCTTTCAACTGAGAGTATGTAGGCCTACATCTTGTGCACTCAGCTTCAATAAGACAAAAGTGGAGCAGGAAAAATTGAATTTGACATGTCAACATGACTAAATATAGTAATCTAAATTTGAGACAAAGACCAGTACACATACTGCTGGCGTATATGTAATGACCATACTTTAACCCTTTCATTACGCATGTTGCTAAAAAATGACATGTTTGAATGACATGTTTGAATGCAGCCCCGGCGAGTTACTCCTCAGGGCTGCATCCATACTCCATGCATCATGACAACTAAAACTATAATGCTACAATGTGTTATGCCGTCTTTAAAGTGTTAACCCTTTAAACACAGCCTAATGTATCAATTAAAGTATAATGCCTCGCTCCTCAATGTTGCATGAATGCAGTCCTGGTGAGTACCTTACTGGTGCTGCTTTGATGAATCCTGTTAACTGTTTGGAGGAGTTATATATTCTGTATATTGCTTGAATGCCAGTTAATTTCCGTAGCATTATGACACAACGACTTTGACGATTTTGGCATAATGCATAAATACATTATACCATGCTTTAGTGGTTAACCGACTGGCTTACTGAGAATTTGTTTGTTTATGTGTTGTATTAACCCGAGTTATTTTTATTTTTTAGAATCACAACCAAACGTTCTGGATACATCACTCCTTACCTTTGCTGCCTTCTTGTAATCCAAATCAACAAAAGGTGAGAATCAAAACAGCTTGTGACATAGTTGATTTTCTTTTATTTATTATCGACCCCCTAAAAAGGGGGTCTTTTTTTCTGCAGGGTACTCCAGGTGGTCCATAGTGGTTTCTGTTTTAAAAACATCCCACGGATGGATGACATGAAATTCAAGGTTGAATTACAGGAGAGTGACATCCCCGTTACACAGGGCGGGCCGAAGCCCGCCCCTGAGAATGGGGAACCCGCACAGTTCTAACCATGCGCTACCATTCATGTGTATTAGTATTTTCCAATGTACCATAAAATGGGTGTTCCATTTTTTCTCAAACCATTACACGCAGTCCAGAATGTAATTTGTATTTTTTTTTGTTACAACTGATTCCCCCCAATGTCATGCCATGTGAAATATAATTCAGATTCATATGATTCAGATCATAGCATGGAAGAAAGGACTAAAATTGTCTAGACAGTTACTTTATTCTCTGTTCATTGACTATGCGTCATACGCCACCTAGTGTATCATGTTAGAACAACGCAGTTGCACGCGGCGTACTGAAAGCGAGGTCGTCTGCCGCCCCAGTTACACATCCAAATTCGGTTTACCCCTGCCCTTGTTATGCTGACCGAGCCTGTGACTGTACGGTGTAATGGTAACGCGCGCGCTTCGAACGCGCGCGGTCCGGGTTCAATTCCCCGCATAGGCGGGGAACGAACGCGTCCAACGTCAGTCTACTCCCGCTATTATTTCCCCGGTCTACCTTGTAGCTGTACGGCGTGATGGTAAGGCGCGCGCTTCGAACGCGGGCGACCCGGGTTCAATTCCCCGCCTAGGCGGGGAACGAACGCGTCCAACGTCGGTCTACTCCCGCTGTTATTTCCCTGGTCTACCCTGTGGCTGTACGGCGTGATGGTAACGCGCGCCCTTCGAACGCGAGCGATCCGGGTTCGATTCCCCGCCTAGGGGGAGACACGAACCCCAACTTTGGGTGGATCACATAAGCCGCACTAGCGAAGTGATTGTGGTGACTTTAGTACTGGTAAAAATTCGCGTATAAGCCGCACCCTGACTCTGGGTACATCCTATAAACCTCGCCGGTACATCCTATAAGCCTCGCCGACTATCTGACTCGCGTATAACCCGCGGCTTATATGTGAGAATTTACGGTATTTAAAAAAAAATAATTTTAATTCAATTTTTTTAATCAATTTTTTTTAATTTTTAATTTTTTAAAATTAGATCCTGAATAAGATACAGAAATGATGTTCTTCACTCCTATCTTTTATTCCTACATCAATCTTCTGGCTGTACGATATAATGATAATGTGTACTGTTACAACCTGGGTTCAATTCCCCTCCCACAGTTTATGCTATGTTGATATAACATTGAACTTAATTTGTTTTATTTTTATATTTTACTACAGGATTAGATGGTATAAAGTTGGAGGCAGCACATATAAGCCACAAGTGGCATGGAATGCAGATCACATACTTCATTCACTGAATAGGAGGAAGAAGCGTTCCATCACTACTTCAACATTGTACTATCAGGTGAGTTTTGTTATGACACTGGTATCATATGTAACTGAACTTAGTACTTTTATTCAATTATCCAGCTGAAGCTTCAACTGAGTTGTCCATATCACAGTTTAATATATAGTAGTTTTATTCAATTGTCCAGATGAAGCTTCAAGTGAGTTGTCCATATCATAGTTTAAGTGACTAATATTTGAGGCTACTATGCATATAAATGAAATTTATTTTATGTTAATTTTTCACATACAGAATCGAATAGTGTGAGGCAAAGCAGTGTGCATTAGTATACTAAAGCATATTATACTATAAAGCAACAGGCGTTGTATCGCTTCCTGAAAAAAACTAACAGGTTAGTTTTTCTTTTTATTACTTCATAACAATTAAGAATTATGCATCTTAACTATCAATCTTTATACAAAATTGATCTATGCATAGTAATTAAGAATTATGCATCTTAAGTATCAATTTTTATACAAAATTCATCTAAACTTGAACCGAATTCATGTCCATATGATACTATTTCATAGGAATTTATTTCATGTCCATAAAATATTATTTTATAATGTATTACTTTATTACAATTGAGCAAAATATGTATTCTATATACAATTCAAATTTTTCTTTCTTGTATTATATTTTCTGTTTTCTTTACTCTTTGCAGAGAGACGAAAAGGAAACATCAAAACGGAGAACAAATCCCACTTGGTTGTTTGACCTACAGTACAAAGGTCAAAGACAGAAAAAAGTGCTGATACTTTCTATGTACAATACAAGATATGCCATACCTTATTTTTAAGACGGCAGAACAAGAGACTTGCGTGTGTGAATATTGTACCCATATTGTTCATAATGCATTTGTGCACGGTAAAGAGTTCAAAGATTTCATTGGTAACGTCATAACTGATATCCACATTACAATAGCGCGGTGGAAAATTTGTTTTGCTTTTTCGAGCAAAAAGGAGTCTGCCCTAGTGAAGCTATACAAAGCTATTGTTCTGCATCCACATTTCAAACTACAGTTATTCAGGTATGAAGACCTCGTCCCTGTTGTTATAACACCTGGACGCATTATAGGTACAATTGTTATATCAAATACAGTACAACAACACTCATAACATTGCTTTAAAAAGACAAGGAGCTCGTCCCATATCTGGTACGTTATTTTGATATCAGCTGATGTATCGAAATGCCTTATATCATCTTTAGGAGAGACGAAAACATTTGCGTATGCGGTTTTTGTTCTCGAATTGTGCATAACCTTTATGTGGAATCAAAATACTTCACCGATTTTCTCGGACGCGTCATTGATGATAACCTTGTCTCACAAGCTATTTGGAGGTATAACGTTTCTCTGCATGCTGGAATAGATGCTCTACCCAAGTTGTATGGGGCAATGCTTTTACACAGAGGTTATTCACCACGACTCTTCTATTACGAGAATCTACCCCCTACCGTCATACAACCCATTTCCGATTTTCCATCTTTTCTGATACAGTAATGTTGATACTGCTTCTGGTTAAATTCTGCATACTATATACTATTTAGACTTGTGAGATAGAATTTACACCAAGAAAAATTTATTCTATCTATCTATATATAATTCTTTTTATATGTATGTAGATTATTCTATAAATAATATTATATTATTGATATCTACTATACCTAAAAGTAATATTGATATTGATAGTATACTGCAGAAAGAAAAAAAGGGAAAAAAGTATAGGGGGTCTATTAATATATCCAGAAGTAGTTATTCTATAAAAATTACTAAGAACGGCTTCATATACATATTCCTCAAAAATTTATTCAACATTATATTGACGGGGATAGAGAAGTTTGTGCACGATATTTGCTGTGACATATTAGAACCAGCATCACATGGTTTAAACCAAATTAGAATAGATGTGGTCAACATCCAAATTAGCATTTCTCTCTTCATAGAAAATAAATCGATTAAATTTATACGATTATTTGAACAATTGTACAATAATTTGAAACATATATATAAGTTTAAAATAAAAGAGTCTAATACATTGGAATCTATATGGTTAAGATACGATGAAATAAAGCATAATGATATCATCTTTCTTTCAAGTTTCAGAATACTCAATGATAAAATCACTTTAACCATATCACATAATTTAAAAGGTAGCTGTATCACGAAAGACATTTCCCTCTTCTTGCTACTTTGTTCAGAAATTAAAAAAGCTATTTCTCAGATATAAGGCTAAATATTATATCAGTACTTTCCCATTGTAAGTACTACATCCCTTTCCCGGTATACATCATCACTGTCACACTTTTTTGTGGTATTTGTTATATTTCACACAGCAACAAATATTCCTAAAAATAGATCTCTCACCATATATTTAACGGTTATTGTTTTTCCCTGTCCTGTTACAAATCTCTGGATTGCTTTCGCTGGTACTATCTAACACATGTGCATGTAGTGCTGGATGTCATACTTCTGTACCCGATATTTTCTACCAGGCAGTAAGTAGGGTCGTCAGTCAGTGCACTGCCAAAAAGTTGTATCTTTTCTCCCAACATCAATAAAAATGAAAGAAACGCAGATACATGAAATATTGAGTCTTATATTAAGTATACTTTCTATCAGAAACAACGAAAATAAAACATATTGGCACGCAGTGAACAAAAATGAACAACATTGCTTGTTCCATGTCATATCATACATCAGAGGAAAGAAAAAAGACTCTAGTTCTACTTTTAATTTCAGATTTAAAGATAATGTAGCATCTCTGTTACTAGAACAAGCCATTAATTCTTTGTCCAGTTACATGCAGAAAGACAAGGCATATCGAAATATGTATGGACATTTCATCACTAAAAATCACAAAGAAATTCGTGGAGATATACTTTCTGGTCATAGTATCATCTTAGAGTGTATTT
Source organism: Harmothoe impar (assembly GCA_947462335.1). NCBI lineage: Eukaryota > Metazoa > Annelida > Polychaeta > Phyllodocida > Polynoidae > Harmothoe > Harmothoe impar. The sequence goes on from OX381704.1 coordinate 116,720,448, forward strand.
CTGAAATATTAGGAATAAGATTAACTATTATTTATCCTACAAAATCCATAGAATTTAGACCGCTGGCGTCTTCTCTTATGAGCGGTAAAGCTATAACATTATCATGGAATCCTAACAAAAATGAAATAGAAGAAATAAAGGACGATGACTCGCATCTGTATGAAGCAACTACTTCCGGTAACAAGGAGAAAGAAAAAAGAAGATATAGTACCTCATCTGAAGAGTCTGACATTGAGACATGTACAAAAAATAGAAAGAAAAAGAAAAGAAGTATTAAATCGTTGACCAACACAACTGAGTCAGTTATATCTGATCAGAGTGCTTCCGAAGACGACTGTATGTCGCACAGTGACAATGACGTAAAAAAACGAAAGAAATCCTTTCCTTCTACTACATTTACTCCCGATTTTATTGATACATCAGACAGTGAAAATGAAACAAAGTATAAAGAAAAGACAAAGTGGTTGAAGAAGGCAAAGAGGCAACATTCGTCAGAAGTAGATGGTATTTCACAACATAAACACAGTAAAATTTCTGAAGTGTGTCTTGGGAATGAACCAGAGTTTGATTTCTTGAAAGAAGATTTGCACCTTTCAGACAGCGAGGAAGAATATGGGACAAAATGTGAAAAAAGTAGTAACCCAAGCATGAATGTCAAAGGGAAAAAAGGAAAACAGAAAATTAAAATGGATTTTAGTGATGAAGTAAAGAAGCTTAAGAATTTCGCTCCTATGGCAACATTATATAAAGATGAGCTTGCAATCAATCAAATGAACATAAAATACTGTATGACTGTGATAGAAAGAATACGTCGTCATTTGGAAGTACTCTCTTCCAACACTTTAAGTGAGGCAATAGATACTTGTGCAAAGTGTCCACAGCATTGCTCTGCTGCTCTTCTCAAATCAACCAAAGACCGTCGCGGGCCTAAGCCTACTTCTAAGAAATGAACTATATACTATCTCTATATTATGCTGAGATTGGCGTGTAGTATGTACTATATAGCATGACATGGGAAGTGACACTTTCTTCTTCTTCCATTAAATATAGTAAGAAAGAAGAATAAGATGACGGATAGTGCAGTACAAAGCGGGGTGAAGGAAAAAGATGCTCCGTCAGGGATGTCAGAGCAAAATTCGCTTTCCCATCCCACAGCTTCAAATGTGGCTCCTGCTGTACTCAATACTGTGTGTCATGACACAGAACAAAGATCAGAACAAAGCCCCAACAAAATTGAAACCTCTATGTGCGAAATGGAGTCACATATGTCAGAAGAAAGCACTTCATCTTATTACACTGCTGATGAAGAGGCTACACAGTATGAACCCGAAGTTACAGCATTCCCTCAAACAGAGTCGGAAGAAAACACAACCACTTCAGTCATACAGCTAGAGCAATGCTCAGTTGATGCAACAGTACAGGAGCAAGTTATATCAATGCCTGATGTTACTTCTGCCAATGCAGTAGTAGATGACAGACCTGTGTCGGTAATAGAGCTAGAGCAAAGCCTACTTGCTGAAACTGGGACAACAGAAGAGGAGAACACTATCTTAACTCCTCATGATACTTCTGTCAAAAGAATAGTAGATAGCATATCCCATGTTTTCCCTCCCATGTTTGCACCAATAGATCTATCTACTTATGGAAAAAAAGAACATAACTGTTCTGCTGCAGAAGGAAATAAAATAACGGGGTGTATAAAACAGGACAATGAAAAAACAGTGATATGGGGGGAGAAATTTATTATTCAGACAGCGAGGAGAAAGAGAGAGAAATGCGGAGTCATAGTACTTCTGAGGAAAAATTACCTCGCGAGAACGGTTATCCCAAATCTCCTATTCATGTAGGAAAAAAAAAATTGGGCGGGTAGTTGGAAAAAGGAGAAAGCTAGAGAAAAATGCGAATGAAATAGCGCATATAAGAAAAATGCGCGAGACAAGAGTAAAAAAACAGAACATCAGTATGTTAACATCAAATTCGGAATGTTTGGGATGTAAAGAAGTGTACAGTTTCATGGGTAGTGTATGCATAAGCGAGAGCAAGCGTTGTGTGTACATTTGTAGATATTGTGGATATGGAGAACTCAGTATCACAGAACTGCTTCGTCATATAACTGCGCTGCACCCCATACTAGCCTGATTACTTTACTTTTGTACTATTCTATTTCTTTTTTTTATTTAAAAAATTGAATTAAATCTGTACTGATTTAATCTTTAAAAAAATTTTTTTTCACTTTTTTCACAGGACACAGACAAAATGGAAGTACAGCAATATCTACTGGATGCATGGCTCTTGTCTATGAGATGCTTATATTTTGCATATTATTTCGAATTCTATGATAAGATGAAGAAAAATGTATCCCAATTGAACATTGAAATACCTTCTCAACCTGTCTTGTCTGTGGAGAGTTGTGTATCGTTCGTCACATTTCTCTCTTTGCCCGAAGAGGAATGTATCACTCGTTTCGATGAAGTAGAAGATGTTGCATCTATAACATTTTTTGCTTGTTTTTTTCAATGTAATCTGCTGTTCAAATACTTACATAAAAGAGGGTTGAGTAACTTAGAACAAATACCACATATGTTGAAAGTAGCACTGTACACAGGTTGCGTAGAGAACAAATATATGACAAAATTATTGTGGTTCATTACAGAGTTCTTAGACAGACCATGTGTGCAAGCTGTATTAGAAGACATATACTGTGAAAGAGAAACATGTGACAGGACAAATTATAACTCATACACTACTGATATATTGAACAGTGAAATACAGTGTAGATTAGAACTACACAACTATGACACAGAAACGATAACATACCAATGTGCCGCAGCGGGGGATCGACACACCGAGAAAAGGAGTTCATGGCATAGTACTGTAGTATATATGTCGTGCTGTAAATCACCTGCTGACACTGTGTGTTATACCAATTTCCGGTTCAAAAGCTATTTCAGGAAGAATGAAATTATTAGATGTAAAGACTGTGGCATAAAATGGTTCTTAGGAAAACCTACATGTGGTAAAGACATGCTAAGATGGACTAGAAAGAAATACAACAAGCAAAGGAAGTCAATGTTCAAAGATCGCATCTCTTTCTACTGCAAAGAAAACCATTGACATATAACTTTACATAGACAATGTACATAAATGTAGACAATGTATTGCTACATCATCGTGTACGATATATATCATCTATGTCAGCATTTTACCTGCATGACAAAAAAAAGGACAAATACCTCAACGTGGATTTTCCATCACAAAAATACATGTGTATAAAACAGTGTGCTGACATATTCAAGGCTTTATCTACATCTGTTTGCATTTCTCGATTGAACAAAATTGAGATAGAAGCCATTATATTTTTTGCTGTGTATTTCCAGTGCTCTTTTATTTTTGAAAACATATATGAGATTTTATATGCTGATTTAATGAAATTACCTGGAGCAATAAAGACTGCAAACATTATATTAGGATATCATGATGAATTTACTCAAGACATAATGGTATTTACTTGTAATCACTTAGACATGAGGTACACCATTGAAGTAATAGAACTAATGAAGCCCAAAAAAAAACAGTATGAATTGTTTGTAGAACCAACAGAATATGTAACATCTCGTTTAGGTAAAAAAATAAGAGATGTGGAAAGGAGAAAAATATACATTTTCTGCTCTTCTTATATGATGTGTATGATGTGTCAAACGCTGCTTGTACAGAGGAAAAAACAAAATGATGCAGTACCCATGTCTTGTTGCAACAAATTAGTTCACATAAAATGTTTGTTTGATTTCTGGGAAAAAACCAGACGTACAGGGGAAAAAAGATGTGTATATTGTCATATGGTTTGGTGTCATGGAAAGCTACAGTGTGAAGAAGCATATTTGAAATGGTGTAAAAAAAAAAGTAAATGAAACAAGAAATTCTAATCATCTCTGTTGAGATACTATAAGAATGATGTACTACATCCACTCTAGTTTGTGTTGCAAGTAAATAAAACTATGTATGAAAACAGTTTCTTTGTTGGTCTTCCTTCTAACACGATACATCCTTCTAGAGAAAATAAAACGAGTCACTATTATGTTCCAATGCCATCTACATTACGGTTGGAGGGAGAATGGACCGTGGCCTTGGTAGAAGTTAACTTACCAGTATCATGGTACGATATCTCTGAACATCCGGAAAGAGACAGAACAGTGTCTGTAGAAAGAAATGAATTCCAAAGAAAACCGGGGGTGAAAAAAATTAAATCTTTAGATGATATTACCACTGGTAAAAGATTTAAAGTAAAAAGAATACCATATGGTAACTTCGATACAATACAATCTTTGTTACATAGCATAAATCGGACTTTAAAAACTATTGAAATATATGAGAACAATGATTATATACGCATATCTAGAGAACCATATTTAGACATGGAGGTGCAAAACCTTAAACCTATATTATATGTAGGAAAAGGAGATACAGTGACAATGTCTGTTGAACTAGCATCCCTTCTGAGATTAGACAGAGCAAAAGATTCAGAGAAAGATCAGTTCGGTACTATATCTTTCTCTGGACAGCCGCTGACTACGTATAATGACTATAAAGTGTTGAGAGAAACCACTATACACGCCAAGAACTATATTGCTTTTCATGCAGATGGGGTACCCTCTTTGAAAACTACTTCAAACATTTTTTTGTATACTAATATTGTATCGAACGAAATAGTTGGGAACCAAGAAGTACCCCTCCTTAGAACTATTCGTTGTACTGGTGCATTTGGTACTGACATCAAAGAAGTATTCACAGCACCATACTATAAGAAAATAAAAAAAAGTGAGATACAAGAAATTGAAATCAGAATATGTGACGCAACAGGAGAAGCAGTCAAGTTTGAATATGGTACAGTGTATCTTGTATTGCATTTCAAAAGGATACAACAGAAAAAATGAAAGGAAGAAAAGCAATGGGAAATGTAGTTCGACAATATGACATACTTCCGCATAATGCAATATATGATCCTCATTTGTTCTTGTACAAAAATATGATAAAAATAAGGAATAAAATACTGAAATGGAAAAAAATACATGGAGGAATAAAATACCAATTATCTTTGAATTTATGTCTGGGAAAGTATAACTTAGAAACCAGTGAAAACTTTGAAATAAAACCATGGTTTCAAAGTAGCATGACAACAGTTTTAACGAAATATAATATAGATGACGTCATCAGATCTTCATTTTCTACAATTTTAGCCTTCTTTGACGCATTCTTATACATGGGATCAGGATGGTTCTTAAAAGAGATAATAATGCTGCGCTTTTCTGTATATAAGTACAACCCATTCGGAGGAAGCGATACAGGAAAAGTAAAAGAAATACTACAGAAAAAGAAGTCTTTACTTAACATAACAGGATGCGGAGTAAAATGTTTTGTTTTCTGCGTTTTAGCCACCATGTTCAGCAAGGTAAAAAAGAAAAGAACAAGAGCAAGTACCTACTTCCCTTTCATGCATCATTTAGATATTTCAAACATGAGTTTTCCAGTTAAATTAAGTAAAATAAATAAATTTGAAAAGAAAAATGGTATAAGCATAAATGTTTTCGGCATGTTCAGAAGCGAGGAAGGTGTTTTTCAATCTTATCCTATGTATATTTCTAACTATAGTATGAGTGATTGTACCACTCCTGTTATTGCTTCAGGTAGAGCTCAAGTGCATGTGAACTTACTATTACATAATGACCATTATTATCTTATCCGTAATTTAGATATGTTCATACGACCTTTCTTCTGGAAAAAAACTAGATTTTTCTGTCGCAAATGTTTACTATCTTTCAACAAAAAACAAAAATATACTTCCCACATAAAAAGTAACTGCAATGAAATTTCTTATACAGGACAAGCATACATATTACCTGAAAAAGGATCCAATTTACAATATAAAGATTACAGTAAACAAGTCAGAACCCCCTTCATTATTTTTGCAGATTTTGAGGCATATAATAAGAAAATTAAAACAGGGGAAAAAAAAGGAAAATCAGAAATAAAAACTGAGCACCGATTAAATGCATTTGGAGCAATAATGATATCTAAGTATAGTTCATACTCTCAGTCGCCATTCTTATATGTAGGAAAAAATGTAGTACAAAAGTTTGTTTCATATTTACATCAGAAAAGGGCAGAAATAGCATATGTACTACATCATAACAGGAAAACAATATCTTTAACGTCGGAAGATATAAGCCGTATCACACTTCAGACAAAATGCTACATCTGTGGCATACCTTTTAAGGATACTAGCATGAAAAAAGTATTAGACCATGCACACATAGGTAGAGAAGGAAATGGGAAAGATGTGAACTACGCCTGTAACCGTTGTAATTTAACGTTTACTTCTCTAAGAATGGATCAAATTAGAATACCGATAGTATTTCATAATGCAATGCAATATGACTCCCATTTTCTTATAACAAAACTATATAAATATATTGAAAGAAATGTCAAAGTATTAGCTAGATCTTGTGAAAAGTTTTTGACACTTAGTTTTGAAAATTTTTATGTCATTGATTCATTTCAATTCTTACCCACTTCACTTTCGAATTTAGCTGATCTTTTACATCAAAATGATGCGGCTGACTTCATACAGACTAAAAAACACATACGACAGAAAGAAATGCTGCCATATTTCACTCGTAAAGGTGTAATGTGTTATGATTATATAGACAGTTGGCATAAGTTATCTGAGAAAAAGTTACCTGAAAAAAAATATTTCTATAACACGCTGACTAAACAGAATATATCTGATGCAGATTATGAGCATGCCCGAAACATGTTCAATATACTACATTGTCGAAACATAAAAGATTATCTGAAAGAATATTTAAAAATTGATGTGCTACTACTTTGTGATGTATTCGAATCTTTTAGAAATAAAGCCGTCAAGTATTATGATTTAGATCCTGCCAAATTTCTCACTGCCCCAGCTTTAAGTTACCAAGCTATGTTAAAGTATACTGGAGTAAAGCTAGAACTTCTTACAGATATAGAAATGTACCACTTTATAGAGAGGGGTATTAGAGGGGGAATAACCAATGTATCTCACCGGATGGCTACAGTAAAAGGACAGCAAGATAGGATAGTCTATTTAGATTGCGTCAGCTTGTATTCTAAAGCAATGTCCGGATTCTTACCATATAAATCATTTCAGTGGGTAGATGAGAGAGAATTCAAAAAATTCAACGTGGAAAATGTGAAAGATGACAATGAGATTGGTTATATATTAGAAGTAACTTTATTATATCCAGAGAATGTACATTCTGCACATGATAGCTATCCTTTAGCACCACATAAGCAAGAAGTATTATATGATGATTTATCTCCATATGCCCAAAAAATATTGCAAGATTATAACATCCAGTACAAAAAAAGTGGGAGTAAATTAATATGTGATCTAAAAAAGAAAGAAAAATATATTATACATTATAGAAATCTGAAGTTATATACCACACTAGGAATGGAATTGAAGAAGATACATAGGATATTATCTTTCCGCCAGAAACAATGGATGAAGCCATACATAGATTTCAATAACAAGAAAAGGGCAGCAGCTACTTCTTCTTTTGACAAAGAGTTCTTTAAACTATTGAACAACAGTGCTTTCGGAAAAACAATGGAGAATGTCAAAAAAAGAGTCAACATGAAATTGACTTCTGATGAAAGTATGTGCACTAAGTTAATACAAAAACCAACTTTCCATTCTTTACATGTGTTCAATGAAGACTACGTTGGAATACAATACCACAAAGAATCTATTTTACTTGACAAGCCAATATACATAGGATTCACTATATTAGAATTATCAAAATGTCATATGTATCATTTCCATTATAATGTTATGTTACCCACTTTCAAAGAAAATGAAATATCACTTCTTTATACAGACACAGACTCTCTTATATACTACATTAATGATGGGGATTATATTACAAAGATGCAGCATATGAACCATTTATTTGACTTCTCTAACTTGAATGAAGAACACCCGCTACATAGTACACAAAACAAGAAAGTAAGTGGTAAATTCAAAGACGAATCAGCCGGAAAAGAAATATATCAGTTTATCGCACTCAGACCGAAAATGTATTCCATTTTATATAAAACTGGAGCAGAAGAAAGGCGGATAAAAGGAGTGAAAAAAAGTACAATAGCTGAAATGAAACACAGCCATTTTAAACGAACATTATTGAAAGGTAAAATGGTATACAAAAAATTTGATAGCATAAGGAGTTTCAAGCATAGAGTGTACATGTTGTCCCAAACTAAATTATCTTTGTCTCCTTTCGAAGACAAACTGTATATATTACAAGATGGTATAACTTCTATGGCATATGGTAACTGTAATATCCCCCATGTCACTGAACAGAAGAAACAATGTCAGCATGTACATAAAAAAATAAAAATAGTATAGTACACCCTGTTTCTTGCACCTCTGCTTAAAGTTGTACTACTGAAAAGTATGTGAGATAAACATCACACCATACCATCAATGTTACACTACTTCCGAACACGATACAGTCAAAATGAGCAAGAACGTGAAGTACCCTACTATTGCTTTCGGAAAGCGGAAAAGAATAGATATTGGTGCATTCCGTGGTAAAATCTACTTCCATTTACATGATATGGCGAAGGATAAAAGTGTTACTCTGAACAAAGAGGAATTCGATTTATTGTTTCAGCTTAGACACAAAATAAATAAAAAAGTATCAAAAATTAATATCATGAACAAAGAAGAGGAAGAGAAAGAGAAGAAAAACAAGAAGAAAGAAAAAGAGAGCAGTAAAAAACAAAGAGAGAGTGAAAGTAGCAGCGATGATGGAATGGGAGACAGTAGCGACAGCGATGTATGATGCAGAAGAAAATTATCCTGAGGTAAAGCACGTCAGCTGCATCTACCATACTACAACACAGACATAAATATACATACAAAAAAATGAGCCCAAAAATGAGCCCATGTGAATATTGTGGACGAGCAAGAAGCCTGGTGCAAGACAAGAAATATTGTAAGAAATGTTCGGATAATATGGTGAGAGAATGCATACGCTGCCATAAACCATATCACTCTATGACTTACTTCTCTTCTGATGAGAGCAAGAAGCGTTGTAATTCTTGCCATACTAAATATCAGAAAGAAAAAAAGAGGTATGAAAAAAAAAGCATGCAGAAGTGTAACAACTCTAACAAAAGGAAACATACAGCAGTACAACTAAAAAGTGAAACGGGGGACAGCAGCAGTCAGAGTTCGGAAGAAGGAACAGAAATGGATGCAGAAAGAAAAGAAATAGCCTCTACTTCTATTTCTACCTCCAAGAAGAAAAGGAAGAAGAATTTACAGAACATCGAGACACATGACATCAACATCGAGACACATGACATCAGTGAAAGTGAAAGTGAAAACATTAAAACACTGTGTGCAGATCACAATGCGGCAAACATTACTGAAACAGAGAGTTCTGCCCCATGTACAAAGAAAAAGAATAACACGAAAAAAGTGTCGCCAGTTGCAGAGAAGAAAAAAGTGAAGAAACAATTGACAACAAAAGTTGAAGCAGAAAAAAAAGGAAAGGGTATATTAAATGTGGAAGGCAAGAAAGCAATAGGATACATACCTATCTTCCTTTTTTAAAACACATACCTGATATATTTCAATGCTGAAATATAGTATATGATTCAACGGATAACCGTGAATTAAAAGACCATCTTCTGATCAACTTTGTACTACAATTATCTTGAGATGATATAGAATCACGTGAAGATATTTCTCGAGCATGTACCCCTCCCTGCGTGGAATAATATTTTTTGTGTTCGTGTAAGTACCGGAAGAAATATTATCGAGGAAAGGTGAACAGAAGTACAAAGTATGTCAGAGAAGAAAGAAATACAGCTTAGGAAGAAAAATGTATCTAAAATATTCGCATTAAAAAATGTATATTATGATGCAAGGAATCCTGCTTCTTTTAGTTCGCCCAGGAAATTATACAGAGCTGCGAAAGAAATACAACCAGAACTAAAATATAAAGATGTTGTAACATTTCTTCAGAACAGTGAAACATATACTTCCCATAGAAGTGTGCGCAATAAATTCTTACGACGTAAAACAATTGTGCGAGGTTTACATGATCAGTGGCAAATAGATTTAATTTCTATATATAACTTGAGAGAAACCAATGATAACACAGGTTACATATTAGCTTGCATAGATTGCTTTTCTAGATATGCTTATGTGGAACCACTCACTCGTAAAACTGCTGACATAACGTTGGTTGGGTTCAAGAAAATATTAAATCGTGCTAAAGTGAAACCGCGGTTGATACAATTAGATCAAGGAACCGAATTTAAAGCAGTTTTTAAAAAGTTTTTAATGGAAAATGAAATTAAATCTTTCAGTACTTCGCAAGACACTAAATGTGCTATAGTAGAGAGGTTTAATCGAACTCTTCAAGATAAACTATATAAATATATGACTGCAAAAAATACATTGAGATATATAGATGTACTACAAGACATAGTATATAGTTACAACCATAGTATTCATAGAACATTGGGTATTTCACCTGCTGCAGTAAACAAATCAAACGAGAAGGAAATATGGAAAAAACTATATGGGAAGTATCTTTACTCTAAACGTTATAACCTAGCGTTTTCTGTGGGAGATAAAGTCCGGATAACGAAATACAACACCGCATTCAGAAGAGGATATATTTCTAACTGGAAAAAAGAAATATTCCAGATAGCCCATGTGTTAAGGACTTGGCCCATAACATATGTTTTAATAGATGCAGAAAATGAGATATTAGCCGGAAGTTTCTATGCAGAAGAATTAAACAAGATTAAGACTGTGTAAAATGGAAATTGAAAATGGCTTGTGTGTTTTCAATGCATGTCTGCAAGTCCCTTTTTCTATGATAGTAGCAGGACCCAGCAATAGCGGAAAAACAACTTTTGTGTATGATGTATTACAGAATTGTGATCGAGTAATAGAAAAAAAAATTGATTATGTTGCATGGTTTTATGGTCAAACTATTCCTTCTTTGACATTTTCATCAGATATAGACATCAAATTTATACATGGTTTACCATCATCTTTTGATGAACATATAAAACCTGGTTTAAATGGTCTGATAGTATTCGATGATCTAATGAAAGAATGTGCAAACAATTCGATGATAGGAGAATTTTTTACTCAAAGGTGTCATCATGAAGAATTGAATGTAATTTATCTGTCACAGAATTTATTCTCAGATGGGAAAGAACGTAAAACTTTAAGTAAGAATGCAACATATCTTGTAGTTTTTAACACTCCACTAGATCAGACCATTTCCATATCACTAGGAAGAAAGTTAATGCCGAAAGACATAAAAACATTTCATGACATTTTTACAGATGCAACTAAAAGTCCGCATTCTTACTTGTTCATAGATGGTCATCAGAATAGTCCTCCTCACTTGAAGTTCAGAGGAAATATATGTAATGATGTTCAGACTGTATACGTACCAAACAAAAAGCAATAAATGTGTTTGAGATAACCACAAACATTGAGTTCCTTTTTACTTCATGAAATATGGGAAAAAGCAAAAAAAAGTGCTGTAACACAGATGGAGGGAAAAAAAAAAGAACAATTAAAAAAAAAAGAGTATCAAAGAAAAAGAAAAGTGGATCTAAAAGAAGATATGCTAGAGTATCTAAACATACTGCATATCTTTCTCTTTTAGGAAATACCAAAGTGAAAAAGAAACGAAGTTTATTGATTGATTATGCAGGTAAAGATGACTTAGATGCCATATGCCAGTGCATTTTTAATGTATTGTCAGGTAATATACGCATCAGTGGTACTACTTTCAATAAACTAAAAAAACATAAAAAGACCCTGAGGTATCTTATGAACCGTGGCGTCAACAACCAGCAGAGGAAAAAAGTACTGAAACAGAAAGGAGGATTCCTCCCTTTCTTACTACCGCTTGCAGTGAAACTACTTGGAGGGATAGTACCTTCTATCATTGGGGCAGTGGCTTCACGTAAATAGAGAAATGAGCACTACATATAAGAAAAGTGTACTAATACCACTTTCTACATACAAAGCAATGTTACAAAAAAAAGAAGGGAACAAAACTGAAAAAAATGTTGTGACATCTCAAAATGAAATTGTGTCTCATGAAAAAGGTCCAATAATAGAAAGACAAGAAGAGTTGTTGAAGCAGAGACTATATAATGTTTCACCCTATTCTGTATTGTCTACAAATCAAAACATACAAAAAAATGCTCCATCTACTGGTTATATAGATACCCTACATGTAAGAGATTTTGGAGTAGGAATACCAATAGTAGACATATTAAGTCGAATAAGAGGAGCACAAGTACCTAACATAAGAAGTATACTAAGGAAAATGTTAGAATTAGATATAGTATGGGACAAAGAAGGAGAAATCAGTATAGAATCTAACGTAATACCTAATTCTAATATAATCAGCGTCATGAGATACTTCTCTAATCCCAGCATTCTTATAGAGCCTACAGGAACAGAAATTGTATGGAAATATTTGTCTAAATATGTTCCCAAGTCTTGGTTTAAAAATAAGCCTAAAATAGGTAAACGTAAAATAATTACACCCCATGTTTCTACTCCATATCCTATGGAAGAAACAGAAATGGAATATCTACGAGAAAAATATAACAAAGTAAAGAAAAAATTGGAAAAAGCTGAAGTAAGTGATGCATCTGATGATGAGTTCTCAGAAACAGAAAGAGATGAAATGCAAACAAAAAAAGAAGAGAATACAATTCCTAATGAAATTATCAGCGACATTCAATTAAAAAAAACTCCTACACCAAAGTTTACTACACCTGAACAATCTACATCAAAATTTACTACACCGCAACAATCTATTACACCACAACTTGATACAAGTTACTCCACACCAAAGCCTGATAAGAGTTACTCTCTAGCTGTATCAGCATCTCCTGCTATTAAACAGCCAAAAATAAAACCTCTTGCTAAAGTAAAATCTGTTAAAAGTGTAGGAAAATATACTGCTGCAGCACAAGACATTTTTGGAAAGAAAGAGAGTAGAGGAAGTACATCTTATGTCTCACGTAGCGGTCGTGCAGTAAAAAAGAATCAAAGATATGATGAAAGTGAATGGGATAGAAAATGGAAATCAAAGAAGAAATAAACTATATTGAGATACATAGAAATGTAACAACGATTGAAAAAATGTATCCCAAAAATGATAACAGAAATTCCAAGAAAGCAGTGTGCTATGATAATTTATATAATAAAGCATCGAGATATCCATATTTAGTACAACATGGTCGTGGATATCACTTAACTCCCTTCATGGGAAAGAAACATCAAAGAGGATATGGCCTAGGAAATATATTAAGCGGACTGTTCAGGACGGTAATACCTTTAGTCAAACCAGTGTTAAAAAGTGCTGCAAGAAATATTGGAAAGCGAATGATAAAAGGAGGAGTGAGTGTAGCAAAGAATGTATTAAAAGGAGAAAACATAAAGAGAGCATTAAAAAGAGAAGCACAGGAGAGCATGAGTGAATTAGGAGCAGATGCTATTTCTTTCGTAACGAAAAAAAAACCAAAGAAAAACCCTACTAGGAGCAAAGTAAAGAAGAAAAGTTCTAAAGATATATTTGGGATATGATAAACTTAAGTGAGATAAAGCAATGTATCATACTACTCAAAATATAATATCATAATATAGTGCCAAAAAAATCAGAAGAAAAAATGTCTTTGTTAGACGATGATCCATGTCATTGCGCTAGTTCAGACTTGGACTTTTCTTTTGTACCTCCTACGGATACCACCATAGTAAAAAATTATTATGAAAAAGTAGAACCCACCGCATCAGCTAACAGCAACACAGTGGAATTTGCTCTAAAAGCTAAGCACAAAGATTTTATTTCCCTGAAGAATTCTTTCATTAAAGTATCTGCAAAAATAATGAAATCTGGTAAAGTAAACCCGGCTGCTCCAGCTGCTGGTGCGGCAGTACCTGATGAATCAAAAGTATTTCCTATAAATTATTTCGGAGCTACTATGTTCAAGAATGTAAAAGTCTCTATCGGAGGAGTCAGGATATCCGACAGCAATGATTTATATCCTTATAAATCTTTCTTTGAGTACCTTTTGAGCTATGACCCAGAAGTGACAGAAAAGACAGGAGGATTAAGCCTATGGTATAAAGATACAAAAGATTTTGATGAACTGGACACTGTGGCAGGTACAACGCATAATTCTGGAGTAGTAAAACGTTTTAATAGAACTAAATATGGTAAAATATTTGAAATGAGCACTCGCGTACATGATGACTTATTTTGCCAGAACAAACTAATACCCGGAGAAGTAGGACTAACGATAGAGTTTGATAGAGCAGATGTAGAATTTTGCTTGATGGCGAAGAGAGCAACAGAAAAATACATGGTTGAAATTCAAGACATAAGTTTGATGGTGAAAAGATATAGAGTGACAGACGAATACTATGATACTTTCATGAAAGAACGACGAATGAATTATCAAATAAAATATCCTATGAGAAAAGTTGAAATGAAGTATGTTACTTTTGGACCTCAGAAATCTATACTACAAGCACCGCATGTAGTAAACAATACTCCTCTTCCAAAGCGTATTATAGTAGCGTTAGTACACTTAGATGGGTTCTCTGGAAATAACAATCATAATCCTTTTAAGTTTCCTCATTTCAAAGTAAGAGAAGTAGAACTTAAAGTAAACGATGGTGGAACTCCATTCTACCAATATGAAGTAGATTATCCGAACGACAAATATAACATGGCATATCTTGCAATGTTAAAAAGTGGAGGAGACTTGTTTCGTAATGATCCAATAAACATTTCTTTGGAAGAATTCAAAAACGGAGCAGCAATATATTGCTTTGATATAAGTAAAAATGGGGTAGATTCTGAGACTTTTGAACTTTCTGAAAATGGTTCCCTTAGTTTAACATTTAAGTTAGAAGACGAACTAAATCATGGTGTAGCTGCTGTTATATATTTAGAATTCGATGAGATACTGCTGCTAGATCAAAATAATATGATAAAAGCTAAGTCAAGCTTGTCTTAGAAATGGATGGAGAAGAAATACTAAATATGTTAGAGAGTGATAGATACAGTAGTAAGATACAACATGGAGTGTATTCTGCAGATACAATTCCTACGATAAAACAATATCCTACAGGATATATCGTTAACACAGATGATAGTGATTTACCGGGGCAGCACTGGGTGTCTTTTTATTTTGAGCATCCTAAAAAAATAGCTGAATATTTTGATTCTTACGGTCTTCCTCCTATACGCCGAACTTTCTTACAAGTACTACCAGATAAATATAAATACTGTACTACTGCAATACAAGGATTAAATTCTATCACTTGTGGAGAGTATTGTGTGTACTTCTTACAACAACGAAGTAGGAAAAGATCGATAGAAGAAATTATTTCGACTTTTTCTGAAGACACAGAATGGAATGACAACAAAGTACAAAACTATGTAAAGCAGAGTAAAAACTATCTTGTGAATAGAAATTATCTATGCAACAAACAATGTTGTGTGTCTAAATACATGTGTACATACAATACAGTACGGTAAAATTTGATGTAGAATTACTCATGTTTTATTTTATTTTTTATTCTGATAGCAAAATTATACATTTCTTTGATAGAGACATTGTGTAAGAAATGAAGGGTATAACAAGACTGAATAGTGCTACATCAAATGGTAAAATAGGTGTAGGAGGAGCTTTTTTTACTTTCGTCCTTACTATTGTAATAATAATATTAGAAACACGCAAAACGAATCAAAATAAAACAAGCCAAATTGGGGAAGAATATTTCTTTTCTTGTGTTGAAAATGGAAGACATGAAAGCGGTGTAGGTATTCAAACTTTTCTGCATTGCACAGTGAAAAATATTATGTCAGATCATATGTTACATGACATAAAAATAGGTGCTGTACAAGAAAGTACGAATGATATAGGAGAAAAAGGAAAAAAGTCACTGAGATCGATCTCGGATCAAGTTGTGAGGCAACAAAAAAAACACGATACAATGGAAGAAAGTACTACTTCTCTTACTGTTACTGCACCTGCTAATTTGTCTGAAGCAGGAATAAAGCTACTGAGATCGGGTAATATATATCCTACTACATTAAGAACATCTCTTCCCGAAGCAGAGGCAGATAAAATAACGCAATCTACTGAATCAAAAAAATATTTTGATGACATATGTACAGAGGAAACAAGCGAAATAGTACCCAGTGTGTCTGACTGTAGTGGGCAAGAAAGTACTGATAGCCCGAAAACAGTGTCCCATGACC
This sequence comes from Harmothoe impar, assembly GCA_947462335.1. Lineage (NCBI taxonomy): Eukaryota > Metazoa > Annelida > Polychaeta > Phyllodocida > Polynoidae > Harmothoe > Harmothoe impar. The sequence continues at coordinate 116,736,824 of OX381704.1, forward strand.
CGGCTCAAGTGAAGTATATAGATTGAACAGAGAAAATATCCAATTGAGGCTATATTATAAGAAAATGAATAAAGGACAAGAAAACATTGAAGTGCTGCAGCGTGAGAAGCAAATCAACTCACAGTTAGAGAAAATATATGTAGCCCATTCAGAATACATACAAGTATTAGAAAAGTATAAAAAAGAAACAGAAGAAAGACTGAGGAAAGAAGAAGAAAGAAACTCAGTACTAGAAAATGATTTAAAAGAAGCTCAGGATAAAATAATGAGTCACTTAGCCCACAGAAGAGCAGCAGAGATTGTACGACAAGAACGGGAATGGAACAAGAGACAAAAAAGACAAGCTGATCTGAACAGGGACAGGGTAAAATTTCTCTATCCTGTAGGAGGTCATAACATGTATTCTGCTAATCAGATCGTAGCAGATTCAGGAAACGAAAGAATAGAAGGTGGAGAACAAAGTCCTGATTTAGATTTAGACACAGTAGATAAACCGAGAGAAGACATTTTAGAATTGTACCGACAGCTTCCCGATACAGACGATGAGGGATAAGTGAAGTTGAGAGAACATAGTTGAGATAGAAACTGCTGAGACATGTGAGTGAATGCGAATCAGGAGAGTGAAGCATACGTAAGAGAAAAAAGTGAATACAATGACACCTTACATGAACTACTGTTCTGAACACGCAGTAAGAATATCCAATTTAGAACATGTGAAAGAAGTTCAATGCAGCTATATACTACAGCTACAACAAGAAAGAGAAAAGTCTTTTAAGAAGATTGCTGAACTACAGGAGAAAAACTGTTTTCTTGTCCAACAAGTAATAGAACAACAAGGAATTATATTACAAAATTATGCCTCAAATATAGCTGAGAATAGACATTGTACATCAAATATAGTACGTCAATAGAGGGGTAAGAAATAAGATGGTTGTTCAAACATATAGTATATCTAAACTTTTGAAATATTGTTCAGATGAAGTAGCATGGAAATATGTTAAGAAAAGACATTTTAAAGTTACTTGTAATACAGTATTTCTCTCTTTGTTATGTAAGCATATACGTCGGGCATAACTTCCATTGGGGAAGTTATTCCCATATTAGTGTACACCAGTGCCACCTAGTGCCTCCCACCGGCACCAGCCGCGGAACTCTTCTCCAGGGGAGGGGAGGTACCAGCAGCAAGCAAGCAGGCAGCAAGGCCAGCAGCAGGCCAGCAGAGACTTTGGTTTTTTTTGAAAAAGCTGTATGAAAGAATATTGCAACATGATTTGTCTAAGTTATCATCTATAGAAAGTATAGGATATACTATACAGTTCCATAGGAAAGGCAAAGAAAAAAATGAAAAAGAAAAAAAGTGTGTAGAAAAAGCATTTAAACACCACTATGAATGTAATGATCATCATCCTGAATACTATGGTGCAAATGACATGGATGAGTATGCTCTGATAGAAAGTATCATCGATATGTTAGCATGCAGAACTGATAGAGACATAAGTAAAGATAACTTTACACTAAGTGCTATACTAGATATTCCTGAAATATATCTTGAACGCTACACTGTTGGAGATAAAAAAAAAGTGTGCAAATATCTGAACGAATGGAAAGATGTATTAAAAGAAGGTATATACATGAATTACTTGATAAAAGAAATAGAACGTGAAGAAAAAAATAATGTGAAAGAATGAATGAGTATATGACATTATATCTTTCATGTGAAAAAATGAATGAGTATATGACATAATATGTTGTGAGATAAAGTAAGAAAGCAAGGTATCATGATGTAGAGATATGTTCAGACCGAGATTGTCTCCAAACATATACTTAACATACGTGATATTCGCCTTAACAGTAGAACTGCTGAGTGATATATATGAATTATTTGTTGTATGAAACAGCTATAAGATGTATAGTAAAGTATTAAGTTACTGTGATGAAATTCTATACCATATAAGTTGTATGACAGCAGGAGATTGGATGAAACTAGGTATCTACCTAGACATCCCATATGACAAGTTAGAAAATATGACACAAAGAAAAAAAGTAGACGAGATGGCGAATGAAATGCTGCAAACATGGTGGGCAAATGCTGAGAAGAGAACTCGATGGAGTGATCTACGCCTTGCTTTTACACAAATACATAGAGCAGATCTCGTGAAAGAATCTTCTCACTTCTTCAAAGAAAATTCGCTGAACTATGATGCACCAGACGAAAAAGTGATGCAGAAATATTTCGTCATGATATCTCAGCAGATACCTCTTAGCTGGCAAGATTTAGGATTACATCTATATGTTCCTATAGATAAGATACGCATGATATCTTATGAACCAACACAAAACATGGCAGAAATTGGATATCGAGTATTGAAAATGTGGCAGAGGGAAAAGGGGAGTGCATCATATCAAGTACTACATGCCCTGATGCAGATGAATAGACGCGATGTTCTAACTTATGTTTTCCAACAACTTGACATAGAAAGAGAAAAAGAAAAAGCACTAGCAAAGGAAAAAGAAGACGAAAAGTTAGAAGAATGTATTATGATAAATCTAATTGAGCCAAAGAGTGATTGTGCTTGTTGCATGAAGCCTCCTCCTACATTACTGTAATGTAGACATGTAGGATAAAGACATGAAAATGGTATATCATTGTTGCATGAGGTATATGATTGTTGCATGAAACCGCTTGTACTGTTTAATGGAATATAAAAATGGTATATGATTGTTGCATGAAACCACTTGTAGTGTTACTAGAAAATAAAAATGGTATCACTAGATGATTCTTACATGAAACCACTTGTAGTGTTACTGGAATATAAAAATGGTATATGATTGTTGCATGAAACCACTTGAACCAGTTGTAGTGTTACTGGAATATATCAGGATATTAGTACTACTGTGTCAAAAATAGGAACCAGTTGTAGTGTCACTGGAATATTTTCTATCAGGATATTAGTACTACCACTAAAAAATGTATTATTAATATATAATAAAAAATATTTAAAAAATACTGTGTTGTGTTATGATGTATATATGACTATAGTGTATCCTGAGGTATGATGTATGATATTGGATTGTTATCTGATCATATATGTTGAGATAAAGTAAGATTGGGTTCTGATCATATATGTTGAGATAAAGTAAGATTGGGTTGAAGTAAGCAATATCGCTGCAGACACTCAGATTAGCATGAACACACTACAGACACTCAAATGAACATGGATGAAGAAAATTCGCATACTCATCTCTTATTTCTGTTAGTAATAAGTGGTCATAGGAGGAGAATGCAAGATTTACTAGAAAAAAGATGTACCTGCAGTACTTTATGCACTGAAATATGTCATAACAAGAATTGCAAATGCCAAGAAGAACAGTGTGACAAGATGCGACATTCTGAAATATGTAACTGTCGATCATGTGATCCAGGAAACGAAAATTTCTTTGCATCCAAAGAAGAAAAACTATATGAATCATGGATAGCTCCTTTGAAGATGTGGATAAGGAAAGCCGGATGCAAGTCGTTCTTGTATAGTACTTACTGGAAACTCCAACTGAAATTACGGATAATGATATATCTACATCATGGGTTAAAGGAACATAGCCAACATGTGATGGAACAAACTCATCGATTGTTCTATAAAATACATGCTATACCAGAATATCCTTATACAACACATGATTCAGAGTTAAGTCTGAGTGAAATGCTTCCATTGTTAAGTTTCTTAAATGATTTACCAAAAAATAATGTGGGTGAGAAAAAAAAAACTGTGGCTGAAATAACACAGAACGAAGCTAAAGCTGTATTGGAGAAATACAGGTTGCGAGAATATAATTTATCCCTGTCTATGCTATGTAGAAACAGTATACTTTTCCATATAAATAAAGCTAATAGCCTGAAATCAGATTACATAAAAATAGTAGGAAGAAAAGAGGCTAGAGTACATCTACATGAAGTAAGTAAAAAAAGTATAGATACTCTAATGTTACCGGACAGTATGAAAAAATATATAAAAAGCGATAGAGTGGAACTAGATGATCCTGACATTCCTCCCCGCATATATTTGATAATAGAATGGTTCGCGAAAGACATAGACAAACGCGAACCATGGGACAGTTTTATTACTCATCACTTCTGCAACAGTAGTAGGCGGGAAAGCCGTTGTATTTAATCATGACTCCTGTAGCAGTGAAAAATATGCATGTAATTTTAATATTACATTTTGTAAATAAAAGAGATTATAAAACAAATATGACTTTTTGTTGTCTTTACATATAGAAATATAAGTAAAGTTATAACATTTTTTCTCTCTACATAGTTAACGTACCTGCATAAGTAGTAGAAGTAGGAAAAGATTATAATAAGATAGTATTCGGATCAAAAAACACCTCTCCTCTGGGACACTTTTTATAATAATTTAGTAATATTTGAAAGTGTCCCAGAGGAGAGGTGTCTATATACTACTCACGGCGGCAATGTGTAGGAGACTGAAGAGCACTGTCTACGGCCCATGTTGGGAGCAACAAATATACTTTTAGATATAACTGCCTACCATGATACCAGGTACTAAGTGCGTGGCCGTGGACTGTACCAAAATGGGTCTATAAAATTTATGTTTTTTATAAATAAATTTGTAACTTTGGTTCTACTCTATTTTTACGAAATTCTTTCAGTTCTGGACAGCCTGGAACCTGTACTGTAGAATTTGACGTGTGTACAGTGGCCCTATATATGGCTCTCTACAGGGCGGGCGTGTGTACAAGAAAATTATATTTGGCAAATAATAAAACTAAATATGTTTGTCACTTTGGTTCTAGTTGGAATATTTGCAAAATTCTTTCAGCTCTGGAAAGCCCATGAATTGGCCGTGTGTATAACGGGACTGTGTACACGGCGGGCGTGCGTATAGTAGCACTATACACACGCCCGTCGTGTGTATAGTAAGGCTATATACGCACCCGTCGTGCGTATAGTGCCGCTATACGCACGGCCGCCGTGCGTATATCACTTTCCGTAAAGGCCCCCATTAAAAAGGGTTCTGATAGTGTACGTGTGAATGTCTTTGCCCCCGAACCCGCCCCTGGAGTAAAGGATAGTAAACGGTTCCGATCTGAATGTCTTTGCCCCCATCCCGGCCCCCATACAATAATATTCAATCTCAAATAGAGGCCCCTGAATAGAGATGCTCTTAATTTCAGTACAGCGTGTTCTGACATAAAAAATGTCAACAAAGGACAGACCTACCTTTGCTTTTCTTGCCGTCACGCACGTGCGTTTACACAATTTCATGCACGTGCGTTTACACAATTTCATACTACAAAAGAAGCGCTGGTGGTGAAAAGGGAGAAAGTTGTAACCCACTGAACAGAGTTTTGGCTCCACAGCAAGTTAACAGATGGCAGCATAGTCAGATAGGTCCTTTTTAAGACGTTACTCATCTAGGGAGGTGTGATTGTGATTGATTCTCATCTAGTTTTTTTATCCAGAGAATCCAAATCTACCATGAACATTTGCTATTAAAGACACTAAATAACATATCATAACTAGGTAGGCAGAGTTGGAGAAAGGTATTGTCATATGTGTCCAAATCTTATAGAAATGATATATATTTCATTCAGATATGGGTGCTGTTTAAAATACATCCTTTCTTAACTTTTCAATAACACCTTAGCATAATTTATGTAAAACTGAAGATATCTGCTTAATTCCCCTGTCATGTTACCCGCTTTGGTATGGCAGGAGACGCAGAGCTACAGCGTTGTGACGTCACGTTTTGTGTGTCTAGAATAAATCACTTCCGACCTAGATATGCTTCTCGTTAACACCACAGATACTCGGTGAGAGAAACACATGGTTCCTTGCAGGAAACGTAGGTAGGGAAAGAACCAGCATAGTGCCTACAGTTATTTGATATAAAATCTTTTACAGGCTTTCTTTTAGTGAAATGATGAGAAAAGGGACACCTTTCCTCTTATAATCCTTAGAGAAATTCTGATGGAAATGAAAATCCTACCGAACCAACATTTTTGGTGGCCATGTTACCTGAACACGACCGTTTTTTTCGGCCGAGCCTGCTTGAGAGTAGAACAGTGGCTATGAACCTGAACTGTAAGGGAGTGTTCATTATTATTTACAGGGGGGGTGGTGGGTTTGGGGGGGGGGCGTAAAATTTCCGACCCCTCCTGAGGGGGGGGGCGTAAAAAATTCTGACCCCTCTTGAGGGGGGGACGTAAAAATTTAAGCCCCTTTTTAGCAAAAAAGCCAGCGCGTTACTATAGTTCAAAGGGGGGGCGAACATTTTTCGCCGCCATCGACGAGGGGGGGCGCGAAACGTTCCACGCGCTCTTGAGGGGGGGCGTAAAAACATTTCGCCCCTCCGCGCGAAATCTCACCACCCCCCCCTGTAATTAATAAATGAACACTCCCTAAAGCACAGCTTGGTGTGTGTGGGTTCCTCTGCCCATCCCACTGCAGTGGAAAAAATAAATATACTGCCACTCCACTTTTCATTTTAATAAATGTGAAGACAACCAGGAGCAATTACACTTCAAGGATGCTTAACTTTAATTAATGTTCGCCCAATGTGTTACCTGAATAACATTTAAAGATTATTTAATTCTGGTATCAATGAAACACTTGAACTTTAACACAGTTTATTACTAAGGTTAGTGACAGTTCTCAGATAATAGAAAAAGGCACCGGTACCCTGACTCAGACATAGGCCTTGAGTTGGACAAAGTTAACATAAACTTGCATTTCACCTCAGGGACAAGTAAAGTGGAAAATTCATAAATGTACATTGTCAGGTAGCCCCTGGTAAACTTCAATGACATTAACGCCAAGTTCATGTACCATACAGCAGTGTGGCAACTGGGGCATTTTTAACCAACCCCACAAAAGACACCCATGGGGTGTTTATATCTGTGTACACAGAGCCATATCCACTATGTATCTATGTGCCACCAGGTGAAGTTCAAAGTCTGTAGGTGTAAGGAAGCCCCTCACACAGTCTGTGTACACTAAGGCATATCCACCACATATCTATGTGCCACCAGGTAATGTTCTAAGTCTGTAGGTGTAAGAAAGCCCCTCACACACCTCACACAGTCTGTGTACACAGAGCCATATCCACCACATATCTGTGTGCCATCATGTGTGCTTCCAGATCTATTGTTTGGGTGAATCCCTCCACACACATCTCACAGTTTGTGTAGGCCTGGTGTGTTGGGCCACTCACAACCTCTTTAACATTGTCTTCATCGCGCATGTGCTTAGGGACCTCCATCTTATAGCTGGTACTTTGGGCCTGACGTTCATATTCAATGTGTTGAGTTGGTTCCTTGTCTGTGTGACTCCGTAAGTGGATGTATGCAGTTAGCAGAGTGCCAAACACCGTGTCACACTGTACACATCTGTACTCCATTTCTCCACTTTGGTTTCGCTGAGTCATCAGCACAAACTTATTGCTTTTAACAATTGTAGTTTTATTTAACTGTATTTTACGGACACTGCTTTTGGTCGGACGTTTATAATCCAAGCGTTGAGATATTTCATTGTTTTTGTGACTCTTTAAATGTAAGCATGCAGCTGCTAAAGCGTCAAACACTTTGTCACACTGCGCACATTTGTACACAGTTTCTCCAGTTTGGTTTCGCTGAGTGATCAAATTATATTTACTTGTTGTCAAATCTTTGCGTAATGGTATTTTACAGACAATCCTTTGGGCCTGACGTTCATGTTCAGAGGGCTGAGACATGTTGTTGTCTTTGTGACTCTTTACATGTAAAGATGCAATTGCCAGAGAGTCAAACACTTTATCACACTGTGCACATTTGTACACCGTTTCTCCAATTTGGTTTCGCTGAGTGATCAGCACATATTTACCATTTGTATCTTTAGGTAACTGTATCTTGTGGACAATGCGCTGGGCCTGATGTGCATCCTCCAAGTGCTGAGACATATTCTTGTCTGTGTGACTCTTTAAGTGCAGACATGCAGTTGGCAGAGTGTCAAATACTTTGTCACACTGTGCACATCTGTACTCCATTTCTCCACTTTGGTTTCCCTGAGTGATCAGCTTATATTTATTTGTTCCAAGACTCATATCTTTGGGTAAGTCTATTTTACGGACAATACTTTGGGCCTGACGCTCATGTCCAAAGGGCTCAGACATATTGTTGTCTTGGTGATTATGTAAGTGTAAAGATGCAGTTTCCAGAGCATCAAACACTTCATTACACTTTGCACATCTGTACTCCATTTCTCCACTTTGTTTTCGAGTCATTAGCACATATTTATTGTTTTTAACATTTGTATCTTCAGGTACCTCTATCTTACGGACAATACTTTGGGCCTGACGTTTATATTCCAGGGGGCGGGACACATTATTGTGTTTGTGGCTTAGTATGTGTGAACATGCTGCTGAGGAAGTGTTGAACACTTTGTTACAAATTGAACATTTGTAGACCGCATGTTTATTAACCTGGTTGCATGCATTGCTGATAAAATAAGGTTGGTCTCCCGTGTGTGTTTTCATGTGTGTTTCTGCCTGTTGCCGTGTTGTAAATCCTCTCCCACACACAGAACACTTGTGAGGTTTCTCCCCTGTGTGGGTCCTCATGTGTGTACGTACGCCTCCTAACTGAGTAAACCTCTTGCTGCACACAGAACACTTGTAAGGTTTTGCTCCTGTGTGGATCCGCATGTGACAAGTTAGGGTGCTTGTTTGTCTAAATGTTTTACCGCACACAGTGCACTTAGGGAGGCCTTTTACAGGGTATATTTTAACATCGGTTGATTGTTTAACTTTTCTCTCCGGTTTACTTATAGCCTCTTCTCCATGTGTTTTGTTGTGTATCAGAATGTGCTGCTTTAAGGAGTTTAACGTTGTAAACCCTTTGCCGCACACAGAACACTTGTGAGGTTTCTCTCCTGTGTGGGTCACCATGTGTCGCTTTACTTTGGATGATGTTCTAAAAGTTTTATTACACTCAAAACACTTGTGGATTTGCTTTTTTACATCACTCGCTAGTTTTCCATGTGCTGTGTGTGTCAGCATATCTTTGTTTAAAGCCCACAATGGCTCTCCTGTATGGGTCAGCAGGTGCGTCTCCAGGTGTTCGGATTGACCAAACCTCTGGCTGCACACAACACATTGGTGTGGTGCTGTGTGGATTATCATGTGTGTTCTCAGACCTGATCTGTAAGAGAAACTCATCGTGCATACCGAACATTTATGAGGTTTCTCACCTGTGTGTTTCACCATATGTCTGTTTAGTTTTTGCAATGTTGTGAATCCGCTTTCACACACGGAACACTTATGAGGTTTTTTCCCCATGTGTTTCATCATGTGAAACCTTAAGTGATGTGATGTTGTAAATCCACTCTCACAAAGAGAACATTTGTGAGGTCTTTCCCCTGTGTGTTGCATCATGTGTATTTTCAGACTTCGCTTTGCGGTAAATCCTGTCTCACATAGAGAACATTTGTGAGGTTTTTCCCCTGTGTGTTGCATCATGTGCACCTTTAGACGATGTGATGTTGTAAATCCGCTTTCACAGGTAGAACACTTATGAGGTTTTTCTCCCGTGTGTTTCATCATATGCACCTTTAGACTTTGCTTAAAGGTAAATCCACTCTCACATAGAGAACACTTATGAGGTTTTTCCCCAGTGTGTTTTATCATGTGCACCTTTAGACGCTGCAATGTGGTAAATCTGCTTTCACAGACAGAGCACTTATGAGGTTTTTCTCCTGTGTGTTGCATCATATGTATTTTCAGACTTTGCGATGTGGTAAATCTGCTCTCACATAGAGAACACTTATGAGGTTTTTCTCCAGTGTGTTTCATCATGTGTATCTTCAGCCAATGCGACGTTGTGAATCCATTCTTGCACACAGAACACTTGTGAGGTTTTTCTCCTGTGTGTTGCATCATGTGTGTTTTCAGACTTTGCAATGTTGTAAATCCTCTCTCACAGAGAGAACAGTTATGAGGTTTTTCCCCTGTGTGTTGCATCATGTGTATTTTCAGATTTTGCCATGTTGTAAATCCACTTTCACACACAGAACATCTGTACAGTTTTTTGTTTGTGTGTCTCATCATGTGAATTTGAAGACTTTTTGAAGACCTCAAACTGCTGTCACACACAGTACACTGGTGAGGTTTCTCCCTAAAATGAATCCTAAAGTGGCTACTTAAGCCAGAATGCTGGGCAAAGCTCTTACTGCACACAGAACACTTGAAAGGTTTCTCTCCTGTATGAAGGCGCTCATGCACCTTTAGATTTGTTGATGTTGTTAAACTTTGCTTACACACAGAACACTGGAAAGGTTTTTCTCCTGTGTGTGTCCGTATATGTTCCTTTAGATGTTGTGACATAGGAAATCTTTTGCTGCACACAGAACACCTGTATGGTTTCACCCCTGTGTGGATCATCATGTGTCTTTTTAACTTAGATGCAAGTGAAAACCGTTGCTCACACACAGAGCATGTGTAAGGTTTCTCTCCGGTGTGGGTCCTCATGTGTTCTGTTAAGTTCAGTAACTTTGTAAACCCTCTGCTGCACACAGAACACTGGTGAGGTTTCTCTCCTGTGTGTGTCTTCATGTGTTCCGTTAAGTTAGATGCAGTTTTAAAGGCCTTGGGGCACAGAGCACACTTGTGTGACCTCTCAGCTGAATGTGTCAGCATGTGGGACTTTAAGCAGGATGAGGTTTCAACATCTTTATGGCAGAGAAAGTCTGTGTGAGAGTCATTGTCAGTGTCAATCAGCTGTTTTCCCTCATCATCAACAAGGCGATGCACTACGTGTCTATCTACGTTAGTCCTCAGGGTATATCGCCTCGTCTGCGGAGATTTCTCATCAGAAGATTCTTGTGAATCTGCCATCATCAGTAATAACCCTCTCGGCGAGTAGATAACTTTTGGCTGTAATGGTCTTCTCCGGTTTGATGACAGTTTACGGCAGATGACTTGTCGAATACTTCTGGACAATATTCTGCAAGAAATAGAATGTAGATGATCATATAGTTGGTTCGGGTGTTTCGATCATATTACCAAACTTAACTTAAGACCATATCAGCCTAAGCATGTAGCCTATTCAGTGTAGTACACTGTAGGCCCAGTCTCCACGTGATATAGAAAGTGTCGGCTTAGACCAGGCAGAGGAAATATTACATAATGCTATGAATGAGTATGATACACTTTTCCACCCATTTCTTAGTATACAGGCCTAATTTATGCTACCGGGTATAATGACACTTCCCGGTCAAAGACGTCACCCGGTCAAAGACAATCCAACTGTAATACAAAGTCGTGAGACTGAGCCTGCACAGTACTGGGGCCGTAGACGTAGTACTAGTACCCGGGTACTAGTACTGTGACTATACATGGGTAAAATTCGACACGCGTGACACGGCGACACGGGGGGTTCTTAAATTCGACACGGGCGACACGGCCCTTTTAAAAATCGATGGACACAGAAAAATTAAACCAGAATGTATAGTATAAAAATCGACACGGCGACACGGCACCCTAGCGAAAAATCGACACGGTGATAATTCTGGCTACCCATGTATAGTCACAGTACTAGCCCGAGTACTAGTACTAGTAGTAGGGTCAGACCTACTGCGGCAGGCTATCAAACCATATCCGCCCAGGTTCAATAGAGCTAAATGACAGGATTTCAAATCTTTTGGAATTTTCTTTCTATCTTTATTAGAACTGACACAATCATAAAATTACCGCCCAAATTGATTGACCGGCTTGTACTATAGAAATGGTAGAACAATAGCCTACATTTTTGTGATTTCAATTAAATAAATTCATTATACTTGAATAAAATATAAAAAATTCGACAAAATAGACAACATGAATAGTGTTTTGCCTATAATATATTTAATATTTAATGAATCAACATAAAATTTTCACAACAATTTCATAAAGGCATATGACCCACAGGGCAATGTCTGGATGACCTTGAGGTGACCTTCAAGTGACCTTGAAAGGTCACTGAGATGACCTTTGACCTTTCCATGCATATGCGAACAAGTCAATAATTCACGGGTTTTCACTCAAAGCGCAAAAGGGGGAAAGCCAAAATCAAAAGTGGACCCTGTCGGATCAGGCCAAAACTTCATTTCTAGGCTATTTAACACCGATAGAATCTGTCTAATTTGGTCATTAGTGTGTCTGGAAAAGATATTTTGGTGTAAAACAGGCTCAAAGTTACCTCGTTTTAAAATCCTTATAACTGAGGCAAAAATTGGAATTTTTTAACCCAGATTTCGCTGGGGGGTACCTAGATACCCCATCTATTAATCCAATATCATGTATAGCTTGGGATTGACATATGTATGCCTCATAATTGCGATCGCGCGATCATAGCGCGATCGCGCGATTATAGCGCGATCGCGGAAATAGGTCACAGAGTGCCAGCATTTCTGGCAGTGGATCTCTGCTTTACTGACGTGCCTAGACTACTACTGCCTACTTCACGTACCGTAGATAGATCCGTCGCAGGGCCCCTCACCTCCCCCGGCACACACACCCGTTTTTACGCATATAACTCCGTGGAATGCATCACGCAAATAGTCCTATTGGGTATTCCTGTCTATCCTAAATAACGTTATAATGCAGTCATATCGTACCTAAACACCACGTGAGTTGATGCTATGTTGATGTTGACGGAGTAAGTGTGCCACTGTCAAAAAGGGAGAAAGTTGTAACCGATTAAACAGAGTTAAACTTCCACATCGAGTTCACAGGTGGCAGCACTGTCAAATGCGGGTCATTTTTGATAGGTTACTTGTCCAAGGCTGTGACAAACATCTGAGAATTGTGACTAGGGTAATTATTAGCTTATTGTCAAAGGCCCGAAAACTACAGCTCCCAGTCAATATCCAATGTCAACTTTTTGATGCATGTATCGTACCAATATTGCTATACGGTTGTGAGGTATGGGGTTTTTCGGACCTGCGCGAAATTGAAAGAGTCCAGAGCTATTTCTGTAAATTTGTCTTAAAGCTGAATGCACGCACCGCAAATTGCATGGCATTGGGAGAACTGGGACGACTTAAGTTAAGCTGTATTGTCAAACAGAGGATGGTCAGTTTCTGGCATAGAATTGTTGCTGGGAAAACAAGCAAGATATCCCACATCATATATAAAATTGTGCAGGAAAGACTAAGGAATGATGACTTTCAGTCGCAGTGGCTGACACATGTACAGGATAGTCTTAACCAAAGTGGACTTGGCAATATCTTTGGTGACGAGGCTATAACTACTTCACACAGCTTCATAAAAGCCACAGTGAAAAGAAGGCTCACAGACATAGAACACCAGGATTGGCACGGCACTGTTATGGATTCTGGCCACTGTTATAACTACAGAATCTTTAAAAATGAGCTAAACCTTGACTCATATATAGTCAATCTTAATGCCAAAAATAGAACACACCTGAGCAGATTTAGGTGCGGGAACCACAGTCTCCCAATCGTAACGGGAAGGTATAGCAGAGTTGAGCACTCGGAGAGAAAGTGCCCTTTATGTAAGAGTGGTGACATAGGAGATGAATTTCATTACATCTTTCACTGCAGCGCCTTTGATCATGACAGATCAATCCTCCTCGCCAACAATATTCCATCCCGCCCAAGCACTGTAACCATGGCAAATCTCTTTAATAACAAAGACCCCATTGTCCTAAGTAACCTATCACAATTTTGTGCTACAGTTATGGAAAAATTTAAACCCGCAAAAAGGATACCACTTGTGAAAAAGGACAGGTCTAAGATTAAAAGATCTAAGCACAAGAAGACTGCACTAAATTAAAGCTCTGCCAATCCTGGTTAATTAATTAATAAGAGTGGTGCTATTATCTCTTAACTATTATCTCTTTGTTCTCATTTTATCACACTGTCTTTGCACCCTTACTAGTCAACCTGGTGCTCATTGGTGCTGAAAAAGACAGAGAATCTCTATATATGTATTGGTGCTGCCAGATGTACCTGGCCTATACTACCTGATCAAAAAATGTTGCATAGCTAATAACTTGCCAGCTCCATTAATTTTATCTAGTCAAATATAGAGTTCGCAGACTATTAGTGTCTATAATGTAGATTTACGCAGAACACAGAGTGTATTGTAAACCTCATAACTTTGTACATCAGTGATGCCATTGTAACCAGCGGCTGAATCTGATTCTGTATCTTATTTTCTTTCCTTTACCTCTCATGAGGATGTGAATAAACAAAATTGAATTGAATTGGTAATATGGCACGCCTAGTGACAAAACTTAAATACTTTAGTCCATTGTTATTAAAAACATTTTTTATGCAATTTCTATTTAGTTATTCAAAATTTAAAAAGAAATGGAGAAAAAAAGCCAATTACAACCCCTTGTAAGTTGTATGGGAAGCAGGCCGTTAAAAGTCTTGCTAAATATTTGGGTTATATCATTATAATTGTTGTTATATCGCTCACAATTGAAATACCCTGTGGCTAATTCCGCTCACCTGTTTTCACACCCAAACATGTGATAACAGGGTGCCTTAGGGAGTGTTCATTTATTACTTACAGGGGGATGGAGGGTTTTGGGGGGGGGGGCGTAAAAATTTCCGAACCCTCTTGAGGGGGGGGGTAGACAATTCAGCCCCTTTTAAGCAAAAAAAGCCTGTGCCTCACCATTGTTCAAAGGGGGGGGGGGGATTTTTCGCCCCTCCACGTGGAATCTCACCACCCCCCCCCCCTGTAATTAATAGATGAACACTCCCTTACCCCAAAAGGCCAAATGCTCTCACACATGTATGGTGAGTAGCAGCATACCCAAATTTACACCAGTGTTAGACAACATACAAATCTACCCTTTAACACTATTTGACTCATTTTATTGTTATTTGATATATTAATTTTTATTCTATAAACAAGTGTGCGATATAACAGCATGCATGCGCGATACGAGCTCTATAGAGAAAACTATAGGATATACTCTTATTGGAACTCGTGTTGGAAATTTCGATATTTTAAGTGTTTTTGTTCATATCTAGCTCATAAAATAAATATTTGAACCAGAAACACAGAATATAGAGAAATGATGACATATGATGTGGCTCACTACTAATTTTTTTTGTGGAAAATCGGCCGTTTAGGCCACTCAAAAAAGAAGTTGTTTCTTATCACCGCGCGCATCATAAAAATCGTGATTTGGGGAAAACTTTTTTTTTTGACATTTTTGATGAAAAATATGTAAAATTGGAGAAATATTGGCAAATTTGGTATCAAATTAAAGCCTATGCTGTCAATAATGCAGTCAGCTAGGAATATCTTGCATTAAAACAAATTCTTGGGATCAATATTCACTGAATTACTAAAATGTAAAATTTGATTGCGAAAAGTCTAAAGTTTCCTATATATCTAAGCCCTTAGTAAAAAAAAGAATTAAAAAAAACAAAAAACAACGCCCTCGTCATATTTCTTGAGAAACAACTTTTTTTTTTAGTGACCTTAGGGGGGTGCGCGATATTACCCACATTTACCCTATACGTGGGTAAAAATTGATGCAGGTGACACGACCCTTTTAAAAGTCTGAGGACACAAATAAAATAGAGCACACTGTATCAGATAAAAACCGCCATAGGGACACAGCACTATTCTAAAAATCGACACGGCGACACGGTCGGAAAAAACAGTAAGTATGTGGCATGTATAGTCACGCAATGTAAATATTTCGACCCCTCCTGAGGGGGGGGGGCGTAAAAAATTCTGACCCCTCTTGAGCGGGGTGTAAAAATTTAAGCCCCTTTTTAGCTAAAAAAAAAAAAAGGCCACACATTACTATAGTTCAAAGGAGGGGGCACAAAACGTTCCACGCACTCTCTCTCGGGGGGGGGGAGGGGCGTAAAGAGATTTCGCCCCTCCGCGCGAAATCTCACCACCTTCCTGTAATTAATAAATGAACACTCCCTAATACATAAGGGTGTGAAACAATATTACCACTGATAGTTCCCATTTTTGCTACCAGGTGGCCCCGGCAGGTGGCTCCCTGTTATACGGATGCTGCCCATGTGTATAGCTGGGGCCCTTGATGGGGGGGTCCCCATGTAGAATGTCGAATTTAAGAAATGGCCATGTCACATGTCACTAAGGAAAAACCCATGTCACTAGTGTCACTAAGGGGGGAACATTTTGAAACATTTAGAACCCAAATTGTGCATTCTGGTGCAGTATAAGAGCCCAAGCACTGCAAGGTGAAAACACACGGGCGTTTGGGGGCACCGTCCAAGAAATTTTTGAATGTTTAGGCTTGAAATGGTGCATTCTGATGCACTCTCCAATCATTTTTTCTCATGCCACTAAGGCCCATGTCACATGTCGGACGTAAGAAATGCCCCATGTCCATGTCAGTTAGATGGCCATGTCCCATGTCGATTTTAAGATATGGCCATGTCCCATATCGAATTTAAGAAATAGCCATGTCGCCATATCGAAGTTAGGGGTCTAGGGCCATATAGCTGCTTTAGATGCTCTGTATACAACAATAATGTAGCCGCGTTTTTTGGCTACGGCTGGGTGCATGTGGGTGAGGTTGTACCTGGGAAGTCCCATGTTCTCAGACCGACTACAGCTATGCATCTCTCAGCACCAGGATATAGTGGTAAGGGAGTGAGGACCAAGGTACGCCGCCCGCACGTTGACCACTGCTAACAGACTGCCACACCAGACGACATTAAGACAAAGGTGGGTGCTGGAGGGGGGCGGGTGGTCTACAGCATGGGGAAAGCTACACATTGTATTGGTAAGACTGTCAAACGTGTACATCGTGGTTAAAGTCAATAGGCAAATCTGTGCTGTCAGTAGTATCTGTTGTGGATGAGTGGCTGGTAGCCTCTGAGGCATTGTGGGGGATCCAAGTGCCTAAATTGTTACCGACCAACCTCATCCCTATATGGGGGCGCATGTCTAAATTCAGCACGGTGACATTTGCATATTGGGGCTTTGTGACAAATAACAGGAGGAACAAACATATAGTAACGAGGGGCATGGACATGTATTAAAAGTGACATGGGACAATGGCACCCCCCCCCCCTATCCATACACCCATCCCTGCGTTCCTCCCCTACCCTAAGCGACCTAAGCCTCTCTCCGTTTCCTCACTTATTCCAATCTCCCCGGCAGAGACTTCCGTTCCCCCGGTCACTACATATCTCTGCCAAAACCTAAGAACTCTTCTGTAACAGGAGGAGCAAATGCGGCGCTCTCCTGTGGAAAAAGTCTAGAAAGGAGTACTACTTGTGTGGTTTCCTATCCTCTTCACATACTGACTGTATTCCTCCTCGAAAATAGTTCCATGGAAAATCAGCAATTTCTATCACAAAAACATGCCCAATCTGTCTGTAATTTTCAGAATTTCAAGTTTAGGCCTTCATACAAATATTTGAATCAAATCATAGATGGAGAATTGCATATTTCAAGAGAGGTGCGCAATGGACAGAATCTGTCCATTTGCGAGGCACGGAGTAAGGTTTTGGCAGAGAGGAAGTGAAGACCGGTGTTGCACGAACTATCTGCCGCGGGAGATTGCACTTATTCTTTTCCCTTAATTCGGCAATGTATTACACATTTAGACTCTATTAAAAGAATAAGGAAATAATTCTCCCTATCCCTTCTCCCTCTCCCTCTCCCCCTCCCTCTCCCCATCCCTCCCCCTCTCTCTCTCCCTCTCCCCCTCCCTCCCCCTCTCCCTCTCCCCTCCCTCCCCCTCTCCCCCTCTCTCCCCCTCTCCCTCTCCCCCTACCTCCCCCCTCCCTCCCCCTCTCCCTCTCCCCTCCTTCCCCCTCTCCCCCTCCCTCCCCCTCTCCCTCTCCCCTCCTTCCCCCTCTCCCCCTCCCTCCCCCTCTCCCTCTCCCCTACCTCCCCCTCTCCCCCTCCCTCCCCCTCTCCCTCTCCCCCTCCCTCCCCCTCTCCCTCTCCCTCTCCCTCTCCCTATCCCTCTCCCTCTCCCCCTCCCTCTCCCCCGCCCTCTCCCTCTCCCTCTCCCTCTCCCTCTCCCTCTTCCCCTCCCTCTCCCCCTCCCTCTCCCTCTCCCCCTCCCTCTCCCTCTCCATCTATCTTCCTCTCCACTCTCCCTCTCCCCTCTATCTCTCCCTCTCTCCCTCTCCCTCCCTCTCCCTGTCCCCCTCCCCCTCCCTCTCCCTCTCCCTCTCCCTTCTCCCCCTCCCTCCCCCTCTCCCTCTTCCCCTCCCCCTCTCCCTCTCCCTCTCCCCTCTCCCTGCTCCCTCTCTCTCTCCCTTCTCCCTGTCCCTGTCCCTTCTCCCTCTCCCTCTTCCTCTCCCCTCCATCTCCCCCTCTCCCCCTCCCTCCCCCTCCCTCCCCCTCCCTCCCCCTCTCCCTCTCCCCTCCATCTCTCCCTCCCACTCTCCATTCATATCGGGATATATCTCTACTCTTTTTCTCAACTGATTGATTATAAATTGTGAAGGACTGGGGTTCGCCTCCCAGTGCTGGTGATACTTTTAATCATCCATGTGAGGGGAAAACAAATTTTAGGTGGGTGTACGTAAAACAAGAGAAGTGGCTCGACCAAGGATTGAACTCATGACCTGCGGTGT
Source organism: Harmothoe impar (assembly GCA_947462335.1). Classification (NCBI taxonomy): domain Eukaryota; kingdom Metazoa; phylum Annelida; class Polychaeta; order Phyllodocida; family Polynoidae; genus Harmothoe; species Harmothoe impar. Next base: position 116,755,425 of record OX381704.1, read on the forward strand.
TGGAGACGGGCCCTGATCCGTTGCGCCACTGAGTCGGTGTTACAAATGGTCTTATGGGAATATAAGCTACCTCTGCCATCTCTGTATTAAATGAGCTACAGCCTTTTTGCTAAAGATCCCTAATGAGAGGTGGCTAGACCTAAGATCGATCACACGCCCTCTCGTGTACATATTACAGGGAAAAGTGCTGTAGATCTACAAGTCACTACCGTACCTGCATCTACAGTAACAGAATTGTACATGTAAAGTGAAATTTGCTGTATTATTCTTTACTGCTAAAGTACTGTACATTTACAGCAAATCTTGCTGTTCACAAACAACTACTTTTGACAGTGTAGCTAACTTTAGTTTAAGTTAACCTAAGTGCACTTTGGCCTATTACTGCATTGTGACCATGGTGTTCATATTGTCAGGAGTCCTTTGACACTCTACATAAATACAAAAGGAGTTCCATATAACCTACACTGTAAAAATATTCTGTTGAATATATGGAGAATCAATGCAAAACTTTATGGTGGATCATCGTAAATGTGATTACGGTGAGGCAATGTTAAGTCAACCAATTTTACTGTGAATATCTGTAATCCAGTACGGTGAAACACAGTTTATTCATTTACGGTGAAGCTATGTCTTGTAAAAATATTCAATTGAATATGCAGAGAATCAATGTAAAATTTTACGGTGGATCATCATTATATATTATTACAGTGGGGCAATGTAAAATCGATCAATTTTACTTTGAATATTCGTAATTCAGCACAGTGAAACACAGTTTATTTATTTTACGGTGAAGCTTCGTTTAATTGATGTTTAGTTTTATCACACCAGGTGGCAGTTTGGTTCATGAGGAGATTTCCATGGATGCTAAGAACACCATTTTTGTGGTAATAAGAAAAATATATAGATAAACAGTTGTAAGGTTTGCTCTGTAGCCATCCTAGAGTGACTTCTTCTCATGGACTGGCATTACAAAGTGAACCAGAACTTGCTGCCCCTCCAGTAACAGTCGAAGTGCAGTCGGGACAGGCACTCAGCCCTATATATAGGGGCACTGGGGGTTTAAAGGGTAAAATGCATTACAAAGTGTCATGAAGCATTTTATAAGGCTCTCATAGACTGATTCCTAATGATTAGGTCTGAAGTCTTGACACTAAGATGCTATTGCTGATTGGACATGGTACCAAATTTGGCATGGAACCTTATTAAGCATAGAGTTAGGTATTGGTGGATAAATGGATGGAAAAATACTGGGTTAAATGAGTTAAATATTGTTGAAACTATTGTTTAGGCACTGTATTAAAATCACAGTGATGTTCCGTATTTTGTTAGATTGACGGTGATTCACTGGCAGCACTGGGTGCCGGACTTTCACCGTTATAATTACGGAGAATTTGAAATGACGGTGACCTTTAATTTTACGGTGAAAGTCCGGCACCCAGTGTTGCCAGTGAATCTCCGTTATTTTAACGGAAATTTTTTTACAGTGTAGATCAATAAAGACGCAGTATGAAATACTTTAACCCTTTAAGGACGGTTGTTGGCAAAAGATGACATTTGTCGTCATAATGCACCAATGCAGCTCTGGCGAGTAACTCGCCAGTGCTGCATTGGTGCATCATGCCGACCCTTCAGGGTTGTCTCAATCCTGTAGGGTCGGCATGATGCCCCAATGCAGCACTGGTGAGTTACTCACCAGAGCTGCATTCATCCATCCCGTCAACCAAGGGGATGATGCATTAAGGCCGTCCTTAAAGGCGCAGAACTTGCTGCCCCTCCAGTAACAGTGGAAGTGCAGTCGGGACAGGCACTCAGCCCTATATATAGGGGCGCTGGGGCTTTAAAGGGTAAAATGCCTAGGTGCTGTTTTTTACCATTATACATATATACCGTGGGAGACCCCTTGTACCCCCCGCTACGAATCTTACAATAGGTAATCGTCTATATAGATCTATGGGCAGCGCTACAGAAGGCAGGATGTTTGAATACAGCAAAGGGAACTTGCAGTCGCTATATCCGATTTTTTTTTCTCAAATTCTAAATCTTACTGAATTGTATTCCAAACACTTTAACAGTATAATATTTAGAGATTAGAGTTCAATCAAATGTCAATAATGGGTATCAATAGGTCAGAAAGAGAACCAGTGTATTTCTAATGGGGGACAATTTTAATCCAAAGTGACCATATATTGGACGATACAATCAGATTTGATCAAAATCGGTGGGAATGAGGGGGACTGGAATAAATAGAAAGTTAAGTGTGTTATTTGACAAAAATGACAAAAATGACGAGGGCGTTTTTTTCTTTTCTTTTTTTCCCGTTTTTTTTTTTGCTGGTGACCAAATAGGTGGATAAATGTGGATAAATGTGGATCCTTGGGAAACTAAATTCACATTTCAGCGACCAAGATATTATGGATCAAACACTGTAAATATGCACATTCTTCCGAGCTAATTGCATCGGCAACATGTAAGCCTTAAGCCGATACCAAATATGCCCATACTTACCCGCTTTTATCATCTTTTCACCTGAAAATTGCAAAAAAGAAGGATCGAAATGACGATTTTGGAGACGCGCGCGGTGATGAGAAACAAGTATTTTATTTGGAGTGGCCTTAGTTCTGATGGGGTCCAGGCCCAACGGCCCCCACTTTTTTCCTATTTAGGAGAAGTAAGGTTTGGGAACGTTGTTATGCCCTTATCCTATAAAATTGCCCTTATCCTACAAAAATGTATAGTTTTGTAATGTAAGGGCTGTCAGTCAGGCCCTTATCCTACAAAATCTGCCCTTATCCTACAAAAAAGTTGCCCTTTTCCTACAAAACCTAGGTATTTTGTAGGATAAGGGCAATCAGTCAGGCCCTTATCCTACAAAATTGCCCTTATCCTACAAAACCTATATCAGGTAGGTTTTGTAACATAAGGGCTATCACTCAAGCTCTTATCCTACTAGATTTCTTTGTGAATTATATAAGAATATTCTTGGTGCAGTGCATTTATTAGGCCCTTATCTTATGTATCCCCTCACTTATATAGGTTTTGTAGGATAAGGGCAATTTTGTAGGATAAGGGCTTGACTGATTGCCCTTATCCTACAAAACTATATATTTTTGTAGGATAAGGGCATAACAGGTGTTTTGTAGGATAAGGGCAAATTTTGTAGGATAAGGGCATGACTGACAGCCCTTATACTATAAACCTATATGATTTTGTAGGATAAGGGCAATTTTGTAGGATAAGGGCTTAACAAACGTGCGTTGTATTAGAGGGTCGCTACCCAAGCGAAGCTATTGCCCGGTCTCCTCCACAATACCCTTGTATTAGAGGGAGTTGGCAGATGTTAGGGGGGGGGGGCATACCCAGCCCCGTCTCCTCTGTGATTGGGGGGGGGGATGTCTGGTACGGGGAGCATGCCCAGAGGATTGACTGGGAAGGGCAGCGTTCATGCATCATGACGACAAAGGACCTAACGCATTAAAACACTATGCCGTACTTAAAGGGTTAAAGAGTCAAAGTGGCTGGTTGGGCCTAAAACAACAAGTTGTGTTCCGGTCACATGACCAAAAATAAACAGGGTCGGTAGGTCGGATTTTTTTTTTTCACAATGTTTTTTTTTTGTCAAAAAAGTCAATTTTAGTGGTAAAAACGCCAAAATGTCATAAATTTCCTCAAAAATGTCCAAAAAATATCAGGGTCGGCCCCCAAAACGTAGGGTCGGTCGGGATACCGGAACACAACTTTTTTTTAGGCCTTGGGTTTATATATTCAGGAGAAGTACATGTGTACAAGGCACACAGGAAAGGCGTCGGGCCTAATGAGAGAGCGTCTAGGCTTCTCAATTATATACATCAATTATACTAATGAATCCAACACAGAGCCAGTTTAAACTTCCTGGAGAGAATTAGAGAAATACCAGGCGAAGTGACACTGAGTCTTTAGGAATCTTAAATATGTACAGTAATTAAACATTTGAGAACGGCATAATGCATCTATGCGTTATGCCTTTGGTCGTCATGGTGCATGAATGCAGCCCTGGTGAGTAACTCGCCAGTGCTGCATTCAAGCATCATGATGGCCTATGGGGGTGATACACTCCCAAAAGGTCAACATGGTGGCACAATACAGTCTTTGCGAAAACATGCAGGACAGTGGCAATATCCTTCTAAAATGCCATCGGTCCAACAAATTCACAGGTGTAGCAGGACCGAATGTTCAGTCACATTTTGGGCTTTTCTGAACTAGAAGAATTAAGTTGGGCTTCTTAAGCTGAAATATTTATGTCAATACTGTGTAAAACTATCCTGATTTGGCCATAAATGATTACAATCAAAATGTATTTTTAATGAAAAAATCTCTTCTATACTTAAAATGCAGTCTAAATCATCAGATATGTGGCTATTCGGTCCTCCAAAAATACAGCCGGTCCTTTGACATTGAAAATTTGCAGGACCGCATGTCCTGTGGGATGAAAAAGTTTTCGCAAAGACTGCAATACAGCACTGGCGAGTCACTCGCTGGGGCTGCACAGTCTATACAAAAACATTTTCACCATGCAGGACATTCGGTCCTGCAGATAGTTCATTTTGCAAGCCCGGATATCGGAGTACAATCTTTTTATTTAAAAATCAAATACACGGCAACTTTTCACACTAATAATGATAATGAATAGTGTTACCCTGTATGTTACACATATACAAATCAATTGAATATGTAAATCAGTGAAGAAAATTACAGTAAATATTCATGCTTTCTATTTTATGCTGTGGAAAGAGATGAGGGGGACGAAATGACATTTTGACTAGTGGTATATGATCGAAACTAAAACTTGATAAGCAAGTGCTTCAGTAAGTTAACTAAATCAGTTTTTTTATCTTTAACTATCTGAAACATGGTTTAACCCTTCAAGGACGGCATGTCACTAAAAGATCACATTTGTCGTCATAATGCACCGATGCATAATGTAACTCGCCAGTGCTGCATTGGTGGATCATGCCCACTTTCTGGGAGTCTATTGAACGCATTACTGGCGAGTTACTGACCAGGGCTGCATTCATGCATCATGAAGACCAAGGAGATGATGCATTATTGCATCATGCCGTCCTTACAGGGGTAAGTAGGGGAGAAAGTTAGAAGGGGGACAACCACTTGGCAGAGGTAGGAGATGGAAACCACAGAACCACTCTCCCAGCACAGTCTCAAATAAGACTCAGCCAAAAGGCCCGGACTCTCCTGTGGAACAAGGGAGAAAAGGGGTACTACTTGTCTGCTCTCCCATAGCCATCTCACACTGCCATTTCAATACACCAAAATAGCTCTCAGGAATATGTCAAATTTGGACCATCAAAACATGATCAATACTTCTGAAATTTTTAACATTTGCTCTTCACATATCCCTCAACATATTTAAATCGAATCATAGTTGTATAAATACATATTTAAAAAACATGGCGCAGGCAAGTTTTCATGGTGATCCGCCGCCTTTTGGCAGAAAAGGAAGTAGTGCCGTAGAAACGGATGGAAGAATTGGCTGGGAGATTGCCACAGAACATCATGTTCAACATGCAGGAGAAGCGCAAATACGGGATAGCTCTCCCAGGTGAGAGAACAAACGTTTAGAGCGTTATCTTACTCTTAAATCTTAATATCTTAATTCAGTGTCTTATTTTGGGGCAGCAGTGTTTTGTATCAAGACACTGTCAGTATATTCCCTCGGCTTACAAGAAAAGATAGTTTAATATAGGATTGAAATAGAAGAAAAGGAATAAAAAATGGGGGTTGGGGGGCAAAGCCCCCATTTCATACTAGATAGTAATAGCAATACTTTTAAGGTAAGGTGGCGACCTCTAAGTTCAACTTCAGGCACTTAAGTTAAGACAAATAAGATCATCTTAATAGTCTGATTAAGATAACGCTCTAAACGTTTGTCCTCTCACCTGGGAGAGCTATCCCGTTACCTGCAGGAGAAGCAGCGTCATGAGGTTGGCGGTTGTTGGCAGCGGGTGTGGGAGAGGTTGACATCACGGGCCACCACTGAGCTAAACCTCGGAAAGTTCAGGTGTTTCTGTTCAGAAGTCGCCTGTTTCAAGGACCCTGGTTCAGAAGTCGGCTGGTCGAAGGACCCTGGTTCAGAGGTCGCCTGTTCCAAGGACCCTAGTTCAGAGGTCGCCTGTTCCAAGGACCCTGGCTCAAAGGTTGGCTTTTTTAAGGACCCTTGTTCAAAGGTTGCCTGTTCCAAGGACCCTGGTTCAGAAGTCACCTGTTTTAAGGACCCTAGTTCAGAGGTCGCCTGTTTCAAGGACCATGGTTCAGAGGTCGCATGTTCCAAGGACCCTGAATATAGATCGGCTTTTTTAAGCACCCTTATTCAAAGGGTGCCTGTTCCAAGGGCCATTCAGAGGTTGCCTGTTCTAAGCACCCTGGTTCAGGAATTCTTTTCGAAGGGCCTTATTTCAGCATACGTGAATTCTGAATCATGCAGTAGGGACAGGTAGCACAGAGGGGGTGGTGAGGTGGTGTACTGGGGCAGGTACACTCAAAAAATAAACTTGTCTCCAGACTCTTCAACGTGACAATCAAAAAATAAACGAGTCAAAAAGTCGTCTAAGTGACAAGGAAGTGGGTCTTCTAGCTGGAGATAGAAGACCTACTTGGTGTGTGCCCGCCCAAAACCCGACATTTGCCAGCTCCAGATTCTATTTGTGGGATGGTAACCTGATAGGTTAGACAACTTTTGACTCGTTTATTTTATGATATTCACTTCGATGAGTCTGGAGACAAGTTTATTTTTTCAGTGTAGCCTACATCTCATGACGTGGATATATGTGGTGGGTACAGCCTGCTATCTATACAGCCATCATGACTGCAAGACCTATTATAGGGGGTCCTCATTTGGTATCAACAGGGGGGGGGGTGGAGGGTTGATGGGTAGGCTATTTGTGTCAGCATGTTGGAATCTTCGTTCGCCCCGCCTTCCACACTGTAAATAGTGACTGTAGGTATAACAGCAAAACATGCTGTAGTTTTACAGAACCACTGCAGCTTTACAGTAGATTCTACTGCTCAGAGGTGTAGGAAGCAAATCTTTATGGGGGGGGGGGGCGCAGGTGGGGGGGGGGGCATCCCAACCAGTTTTAAATATTTGATTTCAAGTATGATGGCATTTATACATGCTTGTATTGGAATCATATTAAAAAACTTGGCTTGACTTTTTCCTTTGTGCACACACAGAAAAGTGAGAGTCATTGTCGCTAAAACTACCCTCACCTAAGGGTCAGGCACTGCCTGACTCTCATGTGAGGGTTGTTTTAGCGACAATGACTCTCACTTTTCTGAGGGTGTGGGAAAGGTACGATTTGGGAAATGAGTGTATTTCATTATAGGGTCTTCGCAACTTTTCTTTTTTTTTTTGGGGGGGGGGGGCAAACATATTTAGGGCCCCCTCCTCTGTGGTGGGGGGGGGGGGAGCAGGCCCCCCTGGCCCCCCTCTTTTTCTATGCCACTGCTGCTTACCTACAATCAACTGTACACCTACAGCAGATTCTATGGTTCACCTACGTCATTTGTGTAGGTTGCTATCTAACAGCTTCCTGGTTCTCCTACACCTCTCGTGCTATGGTACCATATATATATATATAATTATATATATATATATATATATATATATATATATTTATATATATATATATATATATATATATATATATATATATATATATTTATATATATATATTTATGTATATATATTTATGTATATATATATATATATATATATATATATATATATACACACACACCTGTATGGCAGTAGGCCAACAGTTGTCATGTCAATGACCGGAAGTAGTATTGTATGTATCGGAACGGGACTATAGTTAAGTACTGTTTATTACTCAATCGACCTGCAGCCAATCAGAGGCCTCCCTTTTGGCGGGAAATTCAAAAGCAGCCAATGAGAGGCCTCCCTGTTGGCGGGAAATTCAAATAGGTCACGTGACCGGAAGTGACCTACTTCCGGTCACGTGACCTTTGGGCGGGAAATTCAAATAGGTCACGTGACCGGAAGTGACCTACTTAAGAGGGTCACGTGACCACCATGTTGGCGGGAAATTCAAATAGGTCACGTGACTGGAAGTGACCTACTTAAGGGGGTCACATGGTAACGTGACCTACTTAGGGCTCTCAGCCAATCAGAAGCCAGCATTCTGGGTGACCTACTGACCTACTTAGAAGCTCTCAGCCAATCAGAGGCTGGCATTCTGGTAACCATGGTAATGTGACCTACTTACGTCACGTGACCTACTTAGGCTCAGCCAATCAGAAGCCGGCATTCTGGTAACTAGGGTAACGTGACCTACTTAGGGTTTGTTTGTAAACAACACCACGTGGCTCTCTTGTTTGTAAAAAACACCACGTGACACGTGACTGTTTGTAAACAAACAAACGAAAAAAAAGTTATGTAACTTATATATAGAAATAAAAACACAACAAGATAATTTCTTTTCTTTTCATTTTATTCTTTATTTTCATTTCAATCAGAAAAAACACACAAGTTTATGCTTTTTTAGCTTGCTTCTTCGATTTGCAGCAACTCAACAGGCCGCAAAGTCTCACGCCGCCGTCACTCGCACCACCACACCCCGGACGACTTCTCTCCAATAGACATTGCACGACTTTAGATAAATCCAACACCATTTCGGCAAGGCAGAGAATCTTTGCCTCCATGAAACGGCCGCCATCGCAACAACCCATCACAACAGCATCATCGATAGCTTCTGACTCACGGCCCGGTCGCTCAGCTTTGGGATTTTGCTCATGCGCATGACGCACTTCTTGGGGTTTCTTGTTCGACATGCTTCAATTAGGAAATGAACGCAATGAGGTCCACAGGTGTCAGCAGAAGTGTCTTGTAGTTGAACGCGGTTTCTTTGCCACTTGAACGGAGCAGAGCGTTCCACGAAAGACAAGAACTCCGCACTCAGCGGCGGTAAGCCGAAGGAATCAAAGTAGTACACTTCACCCGTGCTCGACACGTAAAACGCCACCCAATGCTGACCTGGTAAATGTTGCGGATCTGTGTTGCTCACGAAACAAGTGTCTTTGATAGGGTGCTTCGGAATAGTGTCACAAGAGAAAACGCCCAGGAAACGTTTTCCTTCAACACTCTGCTTATTTCAAGCGTGTTCATACGATACGCCAAGTACCGCCGTCTTGTCTTCAGTTCATGTGGTAGTCGGTGATGGGGTGTCGATCTCGGGTCAGCTCGACGACGTTGTCGTACACCAAGTAGAGTAGCACCGTTGTTGTCGCTTGTAGCGCCGAGCGGAAACTGACTTCCACCCTCAGCTGACCCGCTCTTATAAGGTTCACGCGACACCCGTCGTGCGATCTGTCTGGGGTTAAGTCGAGGGGGAACACCGTGTAACCGTTCAGGAATTGATCGTATGAAATACCGCAGGAGCGCGCGCCCTCGTACATCCCCGTTTCCGTGTGTAGCGCCAAGTACTCTCTCACGGCCGCTTTGGTCTTAAAGTCGGGCACGTAGGCGTCGTTCGGCACTTTCTGATCGTTCACTATCACTTGAAGCGAGCTGATGTCGTAATGCTTCATCTCGAACGGGTTCTTGGTGTAGCTACCGTTGAAGGCGTCGTGGTCCAGGAAGCAAATCATCATCGACTTGGGAAGCTGGCCTGTGTTGGAGTGCGTGTAGCTGTGATCTCTGTTACCTTGAGGGATGGCGTACGTCGTCACCTCCACTCTGTTCACCGGGTAGTCGAAGGGCCCGTGTTCTATCACCGCTCTCTCGTGCGTTTCCGCTACAGCGTCCGCCACCAGCACGCGTCGCACGTAGAGCTTTGCTTTGTAGATCTTCAAGCTGTAGCCTCCGTCAGCGGCGCACATCAGATAGAAAGAGGGCGCCGCCTGTTTCAGAGTGAGATTGATTTCTGTCTCTCCAACGATGAGCTTCGGTTGATGAGCCAGGTCAAAGTGCAGTCGCGCCATCAGCGAAAAGCGCTTGTTGGAGATTAGCTTCTTGCGCGCTTTGTACCCCGCATTCGCGTCAGTCAACGTGTCAAACTGACCGGGCGTATCTTCATGCCACCCCTGGGCGCTCATGACTACGTCCTTCACGTCTTTGTTGTAGTTGAGTAACCCTTCCAAGTAAGCTCGGTAAGGGTAGGTCTCGGTGTTGCCAGACACTTTGAAACCGCCGATGGAGACTTGGACGTCTTTGAAGAGCGAGTGAGCCAAGTTGTTCACCGGAGCTACCGCGTCGGTGTCCTCGATCGCCGCTCCGTTCGCTTTCAGCACTTGACATTCCAGATGAAGGTAATTCTCGTTCAGGTCTGTGTACTCTTGCGAATTGTTGATGGTGAAATTTATGTTACCTCCATCCTCTAAAGAGTTTTTTGTTTCTATCCCCAGGAAAGACGACTTTAAGATAGTAGTCTGAGTCAGCGCTACGGTGTGCAGGTCGAGCTCAGAGAGCGCGCACTCGTTACTGCTCTCGTGTACGTAAGCCATTGTGTTCTCTCTTCACGCGGCCGACAGACTGACGCCGGCCGCCTCCAGTCTTTTTATTTATACCTGAACGCCTAGGCGCTTACCGGTCGAATACATCCCCTCTACGTCTCTTGCAAGAGCCACCGCCCGTCTGAGGAGAATGCCGGCGACGTTTCGACCCTTTCTTAGACGCGACAGTCGTCTTTCCTCCCGAGAACGCCGTACTCGCCAGTCTCTTCAGAGCGCCTGCGCCTCGGTCTTTCAGCCTGCTCTTTAAAGTCCGACCCGCCAGCACATCTTTAGCTACGCCCACACCGGCGCGGAGCAGCGTTTTTCCCACCGACTTCAATAGCGGGGTAGCCGAGCGCATCAGACCTAACAGAGCGCCGCCCAAACCGTGCCCGCTCTGGAAAGAGCGCCCGCTGTACACGTTCACGCCGTTGCCCAGCTGCGCGTTGTAGTAATCGCTGTACCCTCTGCCGACGGTGCGCCTGGGTGGAAAGTACGGAACGCGTTGACGCATCATTTTTCTCTCTTTCAGCGCTCAATAGGTCTCAGATGAAGTGTCACGGTCACCTCGCCTCTACCGAATGGGATGGAATGACCGGATCGGTCTCTTAAATAGATGCCGACCTCGGTAAACCTCTTGGATTTCAAGGGGAAATAATCCAAATGGGGAAAACTGATAGCTTGCACGCCACCTCGACGCTTTCCGCCTCTGTCCACCGCGACGCAGCGCAACAGCGGCACTTGCATGTCGCCCACACGTCTCTCCTGGATCATGTCGGTGTATATGTACACAGAGTGCACGTCCCCGTAAACATCCATCGAGTAGGCGCCGGTAGTCGGCGACGCGAAACACGTCTTCTCTCCGAAGCCTAGAACGCATGCGAGATGCTGACTCAGCAGGACAGCACAGTGTCTCGGCGGTTTGATGGTGACGCGTTTCGTCTTGGCGTCGTACGATAAGATCCGCATCGGTTTGAGCAAGAAGCTGTCGCCCTCTAGTCTGTCATCTCGCAACGTCTCACTCAAGCGCTCGATTAGGGTGTGGTTGCTTCCGGTGAAAATAGGAGGTATCTCGAATATGTTTGGCATGAAACTGCGCACTCCCATGTCTTTCTCCATCTCTTCGATCATCTGTCTTGCTTGATCGCTGATCGCCTTCTTCTTCACCGCCGGGGACAAGAACTGCTTGTATACGGCATTCGTCTGTCTCAAGTCGACCTCTCTCTTGAACCTTTTTGTTTCCGGTTTCAATTGCTGCTCTTCCGACGTGTCTGATATCTCTTCCACCGTTACATAGCTCGCTTCCTTCCAGCTCAGCGGGAATTTTGAGCTGAACGTTAGCTTGCTCAGACCGTTCGCGTTTTTCATTCCCCTCCAGTCTACCTGTGGTTTTTTTCCTTCGGCGAATTTAGTTTCTTTTAAAACCTGGATCGCCTCCTCTAGCGAACCCTTGGTGCGCAGAGGAACAAAGATGATCAAGTCGTCGTCGTGCACGTTAGTCCATTCTGTAGGGAGGATGATCTCAGTCAGAGCCGCTTCGTACGCTTCGGGCAGAAGGAGCGGCGAGTCGAAGTGAGTTCGGAAAGACGTCAAGCTGTTGTCAGGATAATACTCCATAGAGCTGTTGCTAGGTAGAGTGATGTTCATTTTTTTTTTTTTTTTCTACGTTATTTTTTTGACGGGGATCCACTCGTTGAACTTGTCGTCGTAACCTAACCAACGTACGAAAGCTAACTCTTTACCGTCGACGGTCTTGCGGCGCAACACCTCGTCTATCAGGTAGTTGTTGTCGTAACGACTCTTGTACACCTTCTGAACCTCTTCCGGGTAGAAGACGCCTTTTATCTCCTCGCCCTTGTCGTCTTTCAGCTCGAACCCTCTGCTTCCCAACGTCTTAGCAACGTCGACCACTTCCTCGCGCCAGTTTCCCTCGTACCCTTTGTCGAAGGCGCCTTTAGTTCTCAACATCCTCACTCTGTCACCCGGAGCGATGACGTCGACGGCGGACGTCTTTGTTTTTTTCTTCTTTTTCCATATTTCGTCGATTTGTTTGTTAGTTGGGAGATCTTGTCGGTAGAAAACTGTTTCGCTGTTTTCCGAGCTGACTTGAGCCGGCGCCATTTTCAACGTCTTGTGGTGAGTGCGATTGTAAGAAGACACTACATGGTGCAGTACGTCTACGTAGCGATACGTGCGCTTGTGTGTGAAATAACGCCACAGCTTCTCCTTCAGACTGCGGTTCAAGCGCTCCACTAGACTAGCTTTGATGTCGTCGTTCTCGCCAGTGAAGAACTCTATGCCCTCGCTCTTCAAGTGATCTTGAAAGATCTTGTTCAAAAACTCTTTCCCCTTGTCTGTCTGAACAGTGCGCGGTCGTCTCTCGCCAGTGCCTGTCATCTCTCGGAAGGCCTTGGTGACATCAGCGCCGCTCTTGGATTTAATGGGAACGGCCCACGCGTACCTAGAGAAAATGTCGATCGCCGTCACCATGTACCGGAAGCGGTCGTTGTGAGACGCCAAAGCTTGCATGTCCATCAGATCTATCTGCCACTGCTGATCGATTGCACCGGTTATAGTCTTGTTCCTTGCAAATTTTCTCCGAATAGGTTTATGTTTAGTGTAGGCGTCCAGCGACACTAAAGCATCTCGGATGACGGCCGGGTTCAGGTGGCGAAAATGATGTTTCTGGAGTTTAGTCACGCTAGTGAAACTGGAGGGCGCTTTGACGTCGGTATATCTAGCTACTACGCGCTTCTTTTCTTTTTCCTTCTTGGTCAGTCTCTTCACTGGTTTGCCCATGGTGGGCCTGTTGAGGGCGTGAACGACGAGCTCGCCGCTAGGCGGTTGCGCCCTTTCCTTTTCTTACTCGCCACGCTCCTATAGGAAGTCGGAGTTTGGAAAAGTTCACTGTCGTCCTCCTCGTCGTCAGAGGATTGATCGTCCACCTGGAGAGAAGAGTCTGCTGCTGCTACTGCTGCTGCTGCTGCTGCTGCTTCTCCTTCTTCCGAGTCGAAGCTCGGTCGTTTCCGACCTCTGTCAGCAAGCCGTGTGTCCAAACTTCGGCCAGGTCCGCTCGCTTTATACAGATGGTTTCCGATCAAGGAGTCTGTGGGAACTGCTTCGCGCAGCGCTTTCGTGAACGGCGAGTAGCCCGCCGGTCTGGGCGCCGTCTTCCTGAACCTGGCAGCGTCGTTCAGTAAGTCCACTATGTTGATGCGATGCTCAGGTGGTATTCTCCGACCCGACATCTCGCGCACCGCACCGTCCTCGTTCCACTTGATCACACCGGATTTCTCCAATTGTTTGTACAGCGCCACGGTCCGGGTGCGATTCCTCTTGGGAACTTGGTTCGTCAACCGCTCGAGTAGCGACGCGCTGGCCTCTTCAGCAGACTGACGGAGGTGAGCCGGGGGCGAAGAGGAGTAGGACGAAGAGATGTTGCTGTTGTGGGGATTCGCGAGAAAAAATTGCAATCTATTCAACAACCTTCGGTATTTCAACATTTTCTCGCGCGATTCCAAAGTGGGATCGTTCAACACTAAGTCCAAGTCCCTGTAGATAAACTGTAGCACCTGGTGCAAGGCCGCGTCGGGATGAAGGGACTGTTCTGCCTGCTTGTGGTAATAGGCCATGTCGGCAGGTAGGCGGGCGGCGGTGGCAGGAGCGGAACTCTCGTTCTTTTCAGTGCGCTCATCAGGAAGAGGAGGAAGGTTTGGAGCAGTAGAAGTACTAGCAGCAGCGACTGCAGTAGTAGCAGCGCTAGTAGTAGCAGCAGCAGCGGGCACATGATGAAGTAGACCTGCTCGTGATGATTTGTAGAGCGTCTCAGGATCCACGAGCGCTAAGCGTTTGTAGTGTTGTTGCTGCTCTGAGTCCGTCATGGGGACGACGGTGGCAATGACGCTGGTGGTGGCGGTAGTGGTGGTGGTGGTGCTGTCGGCGAGTAGGTGTCGAATGAGGTGTCTCATATACGGAGAATGCTCTTTATAAGCGGTAAGGCCATCCCTATGAGAGCCGGAATGAGGAAACCTCCCTCTTGTACCAAGACGCGTCTCTTTTTTTTGATGGGCGTAGATTTTTTGCCGACCTCCCTCAACACGTCAGCCGATTCTCGAAGCTTGTCCAGTTGTTTGTCGCTGAGCGGGATGTTCCCTACCAGTAAATTGTGACAGATCTCACTCAACGCTGCGATCAGATCGTCGCTTCCAGAGTCTGTTAGATGCGAGCAGTCCTTTGGCGAGCACTTAGCTAAGTGCTTGAGAGTACCAAAGTGTCTTTCGAGTAGATGAGAAGACATTTTTTGCTACTGCTTTCTCTGGTTCTTTTTTTTGTCTAGCGGTACGAACACTAGCTGAGAGTGTATGGACGTCAAAGAGGAGCGTATTCTCAGATCGTCAGGTGTTGACTGCTTGAAGTCCAGAAGGAGGTATGAGTGAGGTCGCTTGAGTTCATGGGTAAATATACTAGAGAGGGCCGCCGCGTTGGACGGAAACACCTGGCGAGACAGACTAGCTATTTGCCCCATGTTGCGCGGGTTCTTGAAAACGATCATGTAGTGAGCGTTCAGACTCATAGTTCGAAAGTCGGGTGATTTCTGGAATAGGTTCTGAGTGATGTATATGACGCTCACGTTCCAGTGATGCGAGTATTTAGTAAAGATGTCGGCTACCACTTGCTGATTGGAACTGCTCATCAGATCGTCCAATATCAGTAGAGTGTGGGGTCGTAAGGCGTCTTCTGCTACTTCCACGTCTCCCGCTATAGTCTCTTTGCTAGGAAGACCTTCTCTGAATTCCACACCGTACTGATTTTGCATTTTTTCAAACAGAGGTTGCCACTCGCCGTAATGGTAAAAAGTCTTTTCCACCGGCGGCGTGACCAAATTGTTCACGTCGCTCAGAAATTGATCCACCAAGCGCGATTTTCCACAACCCGACGGACCGCTAATGATACAACTAAAGGGTCCTTGTAGTCGAGCGTCGAAATGAATTTCTGTGAAAAGTTTGCTTCTACTGCTCGACTTTTTTTTTTTTTTTTTTTTTTTTCAGCACGCGTGAGAGAGCGGTTGTGTGTCTGACTGTCTGCTGTGTTTCTCACTCGAACGGTCGGTAGTGAATGGTTGTGGAGAAAAGTCCGCCGACCTTTTTATTGATTCCGGCCGGTGTCACAGTAGCGGCGGCAGAAGTGTCTTTTTTTTTCTTTTTATTTTTTGCGATAAAATTCTATTTTCACTCAATAGGCATAAATGTTTTGTATCAGACTCCAGAGGAGTCTGATACAAATATTTATTTTTTTTTAAAAAAAGAAGAGGGAGAGGAAGAGGAGGAGGAGGAGGAGGAGGAGGAGGAGGAGGAGGAGATTAATTTTTTTTTTTTTTTTTTGATCATTTAGGCAAAGCTCGTCGCTTTGCCGCTTTTTTTTCTATTTCTGTGTTGTGACACGATCGTCTCGAAAAGGCAATAAGGCGTGTGAGCGCGGCGGTGACAAATACATATTGGAGCGTATGGTTTAAAATAGTGCGTCCCTATCTTCTTCAATTCGGCTGCGTTGCAATATGCGGGATAACAAGTGACGACGTCGAAACGTTTAGAGACCGTGTTCACGTCGGCCACAACGCGCGCCCACCGAGTGGGAGCTGCAGTCGCTCCCAAGAAACCGATCGGCTTGTCGAATCGTTTCATAGCACTTATTCTCACTTTATAAGAGGAGGCAGGGTGAGGAGAGTAGCAGCGCTCTTTCTTTTCATGAAACGCCCAACGAGTGGGGGCGCTGAGAGCGGCTGTTATGCAATGGTAGAGTAAATACTGTTCTGAGAAGACGGCTCTCGGCCATGTCGCTACGTTTTCCTTTTCCGCTCTTGTATAACGACGATGGCGCTCAGCTTTGCATTTCTCGAGAATTCGGTACGCTTCAAGAGATGCGTGAACCTCAACTACGTGACGCTCTCTCCTTTGAGATAAAAAAATAGCCGGGCAGTTGAGGAGGGCCCTTTGTTCGCGCGACCGACTTTAAGGAACTCGCGCCCTCTGCAGCGCCATATTTCTTTCCTCCGAAACAAAAAAGACTGAGTGAAAATAAAAATTTAAAAAAAAAAAAAGCTCAAAGAAAAAAAAAAAAAAAAAAAAAAAAAGCAATAAGCAGACTCAGCTCGAAATTCCCTGCCGGCGTGATGGCGGTGACTGCAGGCGGTGGCGGCGGTCGGCTGGCGATGGGCGGTGGCAGTGTCGGCGGCGATGGTAGAAGGGTGTGTGGAAAGAGAGACGCATCTCAGTCTTTTATAGGAGCGGCGAGTCTGACATTTTCAGCTGTCGCATGCTGACCTGCTGCTATCATAAGAGAAACAAAAGCCCTAATCACGCTTTTCAGCTGGATCCTTCCACCCCGCAAGACATGGATCCAGATGGGAAGGTGGTTTAAAATTAAATCCGTGTACCGACTGTCATACAATAGAGTAATTAGTTGAACGCGTGTTACCTGTATAAAGGATTAGCGGGTCATGGGCTCAGCGTGTGTATAGAAAAACAACTACAGGTAGCGTGAACAAAGCGACCCCCTCCCTTTCTGTCACTCTGTCTGTGACTAGAGGGTGCGCGTGTGGTAAGCGGCTTAAATCTAAAGAAAAACAAATCACCCTCTCCTGTCGTCAGCAGTCAGCCGGCCGGCGGCTGGAAAATGCGATTAGAGGGATGATGAGCCGCGTAGTAAGCGACTTAAGGCTGATCTAAAGACCTGCCGTGAGGGGGCAGCTGGCCGGTGGCTTGAAAAAAAGGGGGGAGTAAGGGTATATAAGGGGGAGTGAAACCGTATTCGGCATCGTCGTCATCGTTCACGCTACTACTACTACTACTACTACTACTACTACTACTACCACCACCAGCACCGCGCCTCAATTTGCAGATCCCCATGATGGAAAGTTGCTACCGTGACATGAAGCGGAATGACGAAGCGGCGCGCGAATGTGAAGCTGATGCTGTAGCCTCTGCTACTGCTGCTGCTAGTGCTGCTCAGCATGCTACTGCTGCATTTACTGCGGCTGTTAGTGACGCTGGTTGTGATGACGTTGTTGTTGTTGCCGCTGCGGCTGTGACTGCTGCTGTTGCTGCCGCCGATGCAGCTACTCATGCCACCGATGCCGACGCTGCTGCTGCTGATGCTGTTGCGGCTGCCGATGTCGCCGCTGATAACGCTGCTAGTGCCCGCTCTGCCGCCCTTGCTACTGTCGCTGCTGCTGTTGTTGCTAATGCTCACGCTACTGCTGCTACAGCTGCTGCTACTGCTGCTACCGCTGCGGCCGAGGCTGCTGCCGCTGCTGCCGATGCTGCTGCCGATGCTGCCGATGCTGCTGATGCTGCTGATGTTAGCAGTCGCGTCGACAAAGAATCGTCATTTGTCACTCTTAAACCTCCAGTTGAACGCGCGGCGAGTAGTAGGGCTACCAACGCGACGCCCGGATGGTGCAACTGGTGTCGTCGCTTCTGCTCGTGCGCTTGCTTTTCTTCCAGTCCTACCTGCTGCTGCTACGGTATGATAGTGTTATAGTGTTTGAATGAGAACGCGCGTAGTTACACATAGACGCTGTAACAGATGTGCTTTTTTTTGAAAATATAATTTTAACATAACATGGAACTTGTTGTGTTTATTTTCTATATATAAGTTGTTTGTTTACAAACAGTCAGGTGTCACGTGGTGTTGTTTACAAACAAGAGAGCCACGTGGTGTTGTTTACAAACAAAACCCTAAGTAGGTCACTTTACCCTAGTTACCAGAATGCCGGCTTCTGATTGGCTGAGCCTAAGTAGGTCACGTGACGTAAGTAGGTCACGTTACCATGGTTACCAGAATGCCGGCCTCTGATTGGCTGAGAGCTTCTAAGTAGGTCAGTAGGTCACCCAGAATGCTGGCTTCTGATTGGCTGAGAGCCCTAAGTAGGTCACGTTACCATGGCAACGGGTCACGTGACCAAATGGCGGCCTCTGATTGGCTGCATATCGATTGAGTAATAAACAGTAGTTAACTATAGTCCCGTTCCGATACATACTATACTACTACCGGATACCACCTGTTAGCAGTTTTAACCCTTTAAGGGCTGCATCGTGCTTTATATACCCATATCATCATGGTGCATGAATGCAGCCCTAGCGAGCAGCCCTAGCGTGTACTAGCAAGGCTGCATTCATGCATCATGCAGACTGTTGTTACAATAACGACGGGTCGGGATGATGCATTTACCCAGTAAACACAATTACGTAGTTCAGACGTACATCTACGTTTAAATTTGGTCTTAACTACGTAGTTTTACATGGTTTATAAATGTCAGAATGTTAAGGTTTATTTACCATTCATAAACCTGCAGGACTGATTTACGTAGCTAAACGTAAATTTACATTCAACACATGACATAATAGCTTATATAGTGTGATTCAGGTATAGAATTGTATGATATTGCATACAAAATTATTCATGCAGACTTACTGCTATAATCCTTTATCTCATTTCATTTGTAACTAAATGATATATACTGGCAGCTTAACTGAACAGCCTGACAGTGTGTATATGTTCCCTAGTTTTGGCTGCAGAGGAGAGGCCTTGTATTTCTTCCATTACCACCAATCGGGCATCCAATAAGCAATGCGCCATAATGCACATATTCATGTATAATGCTTTATCTACTGTCTTGTATAATGAATATTCAATGGTATGTGGTTAATTTACATGATATCAATTTCACAATTCATAAAAAAATACTGCTGTAATCTGGTAGATTTGCTAAAGAGCTGTCACATTCTTTCCATATTCGATAGTGCTGCCACCTTGTGTGACACTGGGGAGTCATTTTCCCAATTGAGGTTGAAAAACTAGTTGCTAATGACGTCACACGGAGCGTCACTGGTTACTAACGACGTCACACGGAGCGTCACTGGTTACTAACGACGTCACAAGAGCGTCACTGGTTACTAATGACGTCACACGGAGCGTCACTAGTTACTAATGACGTCACACAGAGCGTCACTGGTTACTTATGACGTCACATGGAGCGTCACTGGTTACTAATGACGTCACAAGGAGCGTCTCTGGTTATTGGTTGACGTCACAAGGAGGTTATTAGTTTCGGTAAGAATGTTGCCTAGACCTGATATAAGGATGGATGGGACAGCCCAGGGTTGTAGCACGATGGTAGCTACAGGTGTTATAGCTATACATGTAGATGCCAGTAGCCATTAACCAAGCAAATACAGGATAGCTCTCCCAGGTGCGCGGACAAACATTAACAGCGCAATCCTAATCTTACATCTTAAAATGTCTTAATCTAAGGCAGCCCTGTTTTGTATTGAGACACAGTATGCTGTCGGCCAAACATCTAAGAGAAATAAAAAGAAGAAAAAAAATGAGGTTGAGGGGCAGAGCCCCCCCATTACATACTAGTTAAGGTTGATCGCTACTCATTGAATATGCACTCCTGCACAGCTCTCTGCGCATGTAGCTTAAAACTGTCAGAATGTGCTAATATTGGGAAGATAGGTACATATATATATGCACACTAAGCCATTTCCAAAAATTGGACAACTCTAAACAAAATTGAGCATTTTATTGCACTTTAAATATTTGATATATTTTGAGCTAGTGATATTTGCTATTTAGACATGAATCAGAATATTGGAATTATTTACCAATAAATCATTATCGAGATTGATATAGATCTCATCACTGTGCTTAAGACAACCAAGGGTATAATATATATACACTTTGTACCCCGATTGTTTTGGCCTTTAAATATGAGATTTAGACCTTTTTTGTCCGATTTTCTAACTTCAAAGGCCCAAAATCCTAAAATTATGCACGGGACCCCCTATCAAAATGGCATTTTTATGTTAGCAAATGATCTAAACTATTTTTTGAGAAAATAAAAATAAAAGTCTATGGATTTTTTTTCGCTATTTTTGAGATATTGTTGACAAATTTTGCATCAAATTTGATTAATCCTCCTAAAACCACCACTTTTTTTTCACAAAAGGGTTGTTTTTGGACCATAATTGTATTTTTCCTATTTAAGGACACAATATAGGATTATTCACTTAAAATATGACATTGATGTGGGCAGTGGTTCATCAAGAAAAAAAATCGTGAAAATTTCCCAATTTCTGCTATTTTTGGCCAAAAATAAAAAATACTTTTTTTTTCAAAAATCTGTATTAAAAAAAGTAGCCCGGGACCCCCCTATTTCTTTTTCATTTTCCATTTCTTAATGATCTAAACTAACCTGCGGCAAAGAATTAGGAAATTCTATGGATGAAAAGTTAAGAGTAACCTTAACTAGCCTATCCTACGATGGACTGTGCAGGCTTACCACTAAGGGAGTGAACTAGTAAAAGTGGGGGGAGGGAGGGGGGGGGTGGCGTCAAATATTGCCATAGGAAATGTTTTGCTAACAGGTGGGGCACTCTATTGAGGAATTACTGTACTAATTCTAAGATAATTAAGACAATCTTAATTCTGAGATTAAGATTGCGCTGTTAACGTTTGTCTGCGCACCTATAGGAGAGCTATCCCGGGTGCACATTAACCAACGAGGATCCTAAATAAAAGGAAAATGAACAGTATAAACGTGAGATATGGTGGGAGGTGGGTCAATCTTACAAAGGAAACGATTTCTACATGCTCGGACAAAGATGTGTGCTGACATGTATCTTGGTCGTCATGATGCATGAATGCAGCCCCGGTGAGTAACTCACCAGTGCTGCATTCAAGCATCATGCCGACCCTATGGGGTTCGGCATGATGAACCAATGCGGCACTGGCATTGGTGCATCATGATGTCTAATGTCAGAGTTAAACTAGAGGAGGAAAACTCCCAGAAGATGGAGATGGGTCTATGGGGTTATTATCTACCTGAGTAGTCCTAAAACACTTAACAATTCATTACCCGATCATCTGACGGAAATTCCCAGCGCATGGCATGGTCATACTAAAAACTAACTGAGTCAGAAAACATGGCCTTTAGAGAAACATTTTGCTATAAAAAGTTATAAACTCAAATATGAAAAGAAAATTGCCAATTGATAGATATTATCTGGAGAATGATTGTCAAGTCAAGCTATTGAAACGATGTAAACACAGCTTTTTGCAAGGAGCTCGTGTCGCTTGGATCCTTTTGTGTTTTATAACTTTGTAGCATGTGGGTCAGGCGGTTAGTACAAGCCGGGTAGGGCAGATTGGGATGGGCACCTTATACATTAGTGTGTCTGGTATGGATAGTCTGGTTGGCTGTATGACGGGGGAGGGGGAGACTCTACTTAGGCCACTCAAAAAAAAAAGTAGTTTCTCATCACCAAGGTTTGCAAAAAATGACGAGGGAGGCTCTTTTCTAATTATTCGTCTTTACTTGTAGGCTAAAATGCATAAGACAATATTATGCTTTTCGCTCCCAAAGTTCACATTTTAGTAGATAATAATTTATTGATATTCAAAAGTAGAGAAAAGTTTATTTATCTCTATCCTACTGCATTACTGGCAGTATTAGATTTAATTTGATACCAAATATGACTATATTTGTCTATTGTTTCATGTTTTTCATAAAAAGATTAGCAAAAAAAAAAAATTGTCAAAACCTGATTTTCATGATGCTCGCATGATGAGAAACCATTAATTTTTTTTTGAGTGGCGTTAGGGAGTGGTCATTTTTATTTTTGTACAACAAGGGGGGGGGGGGGGTGTTGACACTAGTGGGCCTTGAGAGGGGCTTACATCCAGCCCAGTGGGCACAAAACATTGATTCAACATTGACAACTGGTTGATATAGCGTTACAGGGTAGATCAACCTGTTTTCAACATTGATGCAATGTTATTATTTCAACGTTGTCAACCAACACCCGTTTCAGCATTGATGCAATGTTTGGATATCAACCTTGAATCAACCATGCATTTCCCACCTTTCCCACTAGGTGCCTCCACAACCTACTCCTTAGCATTTCTATCTACATGCTACATCTATTTTCCCTAATTATAAGCTCTTACTTTCTCATCAATGTATACAATTGATCAAAATGTCATTCATTTTCATTGACAACTATGGTGTGTGCATTTGGTTGACATTTAAAAATTAAATGACAAGAATGCATGCATGGTTTCAGTAAGACACCCTTTATGTTGCTAAGAATAATATATAAAGCCTCAGTCCTAACCAGGTTAGTTTGAAAGGAATAGGAATGCCTCTTAGTGTGATCATCAGAGGTCATTCATCTACCCCTACCCTGGATGGTGCTAGAATTAGCATTTAATCTTGGAGAAATGGGGGGGGGGGTGTTGTAATGAAAATATATAAATTGCAAGGAATGCGAAAACATGACAATATACTGAATCTCAAATTATGCATCAGCAGTCAATGTAAATCATCATTTATCATGTTTATTCATTGTTGATTCACAATGGCCATATCAATGTTGAATCATTGTTAAATGATCAACGTTGATGACCTCATCAATATCAACCATATGACAACCCTGTATCAACTGTTGATATCATTTCACCACACACATTGAATCAACATTGAATCAACTGAAGTTTGCCCACTGGGAGCGAGGGTTCAGATGGACCGCAGCCGACCCCTTAGAGTTATGCCTAGTAATGCATTGGCTTTATCTCTCTTTTTTTTAACCCAAAAAGGGGTATTTATTTTTATGGAATACGCCACCCAGCTAACAAAAAAACGTTATTTTACGTCAAAATAACGTTTTAAACTTTACATAACGTTATATCATACTAAAGAGCCTTAGAAAAACGTTGACATATAACGTTATATAACGTTATAAAATGGTGTATAACGTTATTTGTTTACTGGGCAGCTCCATTGATTTAGCCAAGGAAAGCCGTATTTCACAACCTATGACGTCATCAAAAACGGTGGTTTGTTGACATTTGAATGGCATAGAAAAAAGCCATTTTAGGCCCCCCTTTATCATGATTTGGATAATCTGAATCAAAAAGGATAAAAAAGTTAACACAAAGATCCATTCATTTGAGTCTGTTGACAGAGTTATTTCACTTGTTGACCTTCAGGCCGTATTTCACTCGGCCACAGGCTGAGTGAAATACCGCCTAAGGTCAACTCGTGAAATAACCCAGTCAACAGACTAAAACTCGTGGACCGATATATTTTGGGTTCCCACCCCTTTCTAGAGGGGTCCAAAGTGTTTCTGTATGCTGTCGTCTTGACTTGGGTCATGGGGAGACAGCTGTTAGAAAGGTCTGAGGTAAAAGTGACCCATCTTTAGAGATCTAGAGATCTAGGGAATAGTGACCCTCGATTGCTAATATATATATATATATATATATATATATTGTAGCGGGCGGAGGAGGGGGTCGGCCGGACGGGCGCCCCTGCAACTACACTCTCGGCCGGGAGGACTCCCGTCCGGAACCGGGTCGGCCGAACTGGAGTCGGCCGGAACGGGAGTCGGCCGGAGCGGGAGTCGGCCGGGACGCAGCTCGGGGAAGGGACGCGGGAGGGGTATATAAGGGATCGTTTGAGGCCAGTTGGTCAGTTGTGTTTGAGTACTTGTTAATAAAGGATCTCCTGGTAAACCGCAAGGCTGGCTGTCGTGTCGTTCATCATATGCCCACAAATATCTTTACATTGGTGACAGCGGTGACTATACGGCATACGGACCCACGGACATAACGAGATGTTACGGGGTGAAGATTCGGCAGCGGACAGCGGGGCAGGCGGAGAGCTGCGGACGGGAGACGAGCATCCGGAGAGCAGGAGGACGGCTATCTTCAGGGACTCCACCTCCGAGGCACGGGGAGGCGAGATGGAAGGCAGGATCGGAGGGAACCTGGTGGAGTGTGCGGACGAAGATATATTCCTCAGAAGGGATCGGAGCGGGGATCGGACGCCGGAGATGTGGGGGTCGTCGCGGCCTGGATCGGCGGCAGGGGGCCGGAGCTCACTGGAATGGAGGACGGACGGGCGTCACAGGATGTCGGGCCGGGCACCGTGGTCGGCGGAGACGGCTGGGGCAGGCGGGGATCTCCCGCGGTCAGGTATGGGCGCCAGAAGAAAGGAGAGAAGGACGGAGGGACGGGGGACGGAGCAGCTCCCCAACACGGCCCCAGCAGGGCGGGAACGCGTGGTGGAACGACAGGAACGGACGGGCGGATTAAACGTGACGATCCCAAACACGCCGGCGGGGGACGGGGCCCGGCCGGTTGTCATGCCCTCCCCGTTCGACGGGACGTCGGACCTGGACGAGTTCATGGCCCACTTCAGGCTGTGCGTACAAGCGAATAAATGGGACGAGCGCACCGCAGGGATGTTCCTGGGTATCAGCTTACGAGGCAGCGCCAGACGACTACTATCTAGAGTAGCCCCGGGGGGGGAACTAGGTTACGCCCAACTAGTACACGCATTGGAGCAGAGATTCCAGCCCCGAAACCAGGCCGAGTCCCATAAGGCGCTATTCCGGAACCGGGACCGACGGCAGGACGAGGACCTGGTCTCGTACTCGGAAAGCTTGGAACGACTGGCCCGGTTGGGATACCCGGACGCGGACGCGGGCACCATCTGTAGCCTGGCGAAGGACCGCTTCCTGGACGGGCTAAAAGACAGCCAGTTGAGATACTTCATTCTCTACTCCCAACCAAGGACGTTGGAAGATGCGGCCACGGTAGGGGTGAGGGCGGAGGCTCACCTCAACAAGGACCGACAAGCAGGGCGGAAGAGCGATCGGGTCTTCGCCACGGACGCCACCATGGCGGAAGAACTGGAGTCGTTGAGGAAGGAGTTTTCCCGGGAGCTGGCTCCCATGCGGTCCGAGTTTATGAGAGAACTGGCAAACATCCGGAAGGACCTGGCGGCGCAGTCGGCGGCCGCTAATGCGCCCGGCGGGGGGGCGAGGCCGCAGAATCGGAACTGTTTCAAGTGCGGCCAAGAGGGACATTTCCGGCGGGAGTGCCCGGAGAAGGGAGAGTCCCGGCCGAAGGCCGAACCGGAGCAGTCGGCCGAGAACAAGACGGCGTCGGGAAACGGGACCCGGCCCCAGGCATAGAGCGTCCTGGGGCCGGGAGGAGAGGACCGGAGCTGTCGGTCACTACCGTACGCGGGAGGGAGAAGAAAGGGACCGGCCTTATAGTGGAGGGCCGGGTCCTGGGCCATGAAATTAACATGCTGGTGGACACGGGGGCCTCAATCAGCATGATCTCCAGCAGATGGTGGGAGCGGCGTACCCCGGACAGGGAGCTGCAGGTACACGACCGGACGGTGGTTTGCGCCGACGGCCGCCCTATGACGGTAAAGGGTAGAACGGAGGCCGTTTTGGAGATAGCGGGAGAAAGGATGAAGGGGGCATTTCTGGTGGCCGACATATCCCCGGAAGGGATCCTCGGGGCCGACCTGCTGCGGGGGAACGGCATCCTGGTGGATATGAATGGGGAACGACTACTGTGGGAGGAAGGCGGGGGGGGACCGCCGGCGGAGAAAAAGGCACGGCCCGCGCAGGGGGCAGCGGTACTGTGGGAAGACTGCTACATTCCGGCCGGGCAACAGGCGGTGGTGACGGCCCAGTTGTCGGGATGGGATCCGGACGAGGGACTACACTGCGTCATAGAGGGGTTCCCGGAGAACGAGGAGAAGGAAGGCTTCCGAGTCGGCCGGGGGATAGTGTCACCAAACAGATGGGGCCGGACCCCGGTCATATTACTAAACGTGGGGACGACGCCGCTGTGGCTACGCCAGAGCACCCGACTGGGCAGAATAGCCTCCCTGCAGGAGGTGGAGGACGAGGACAACGACCCCCAGATGTGTGCGGCCACGGGGGGGGAGTCGGCCGAAGGGGCGGAAGGGGTAGTGGACACCCTCCTGCGGGGGGTGGATGAGGGGGCACGCCCGCAGGTGGAGGCCATGATCAGGGCGAACATAGAAGCGTTCTCCCACTGGGAAGACGACATGGGGGAGACCAGTGTCGTCCGACATGGCATACAGACCGGGGATGCCCAGCCGGTGAAGCAGCGACCCCGCCGACTCGCCCCACACAAACGGGCCGAGGCCGAGAAGAAAATAGGGGAAATGTTGGAGTTAGGTATAATAGAACCGTCCACCAGCCCGTGGGCCTCCCCCCTGGTGCTGGCAAGGAAGAAAGACGGGCGGCCGAGATTCTGCATAGACTACCGAAAACTGAATGCCGTAACGAAGAAGGACGCCTATCCTATACCAAGGATAGATGACTCCCTGGATACCCTGGGGGGGTCAACGTGGTTCAGTACCATGGACCTTACCAACGGGTATTGGCAGGTGGCAATGAAAGAGGAGGATCGCGAGAAGACGGCCTTTACTTCTCACAGCGGGCTATATCAATACAAGGTTATGCCCTTCGGCCTGTGTAACGCCCCGTCCACGTTCGAGAGACTAATGGAAGTGACCCTAAGGGGACTACATTGGAAGAGCTGCCTCGTATATCTGGACGATATTATAGTGTTCTCGGCCGACCTAAAAACGCACTTGGAAAGAGTACAAGAAGTACTGCAGAGGTTGATGCAGGCGGGGCTGAAGGTGAAGCCAAGAAAGTGCCAGCTGGCCCGAAGGGAGGTGAGTTTCCTCGGCCACATAGTCAGCCGGAACGGGGTGGCGACGGACCCGGAAAAAGTGAGGGCGGTGAGGGAGTGGCCCCGGCCGCAGTCGGTGGCAGAAGTAAGAAGTTTCCTGGGGCTGGCGGGGTATTACCGGGGGTTCGTCCGGGACTTTGCGGCCATCGCCAAGCCCTTGTCGGCCGTGGCGGAGAAGGACCGCAGGTTCGAGTGGTCGGGGGCGTGCGAAACGGCCTTCGGCCAGCTGAAAGGGCTGCTCACTTCCGCTCCTATCCTCAGCTACCCGGAGCCGGAGGGGGCCCTCATCCTGGACACCGACGCCAGTAATTACGGACTGGGGGCGGTATTGTCCCAAGAGCAAGGGGGGCAAGAGAAGGTCCTGGCATACGCCAGCCGCACCCTTTCCCGGCCGGAGGGGAACTATTGTGTCACCCGCAAGGAGCTGCTGGCGGTGATGTTCGGGCTGAAGAAGTTCCGCCACTACCTGGTGGGTCGGCCCGTCCTTATCCGCACGGACCATGCGGCCTTGAGGTGGGTAACGGACTTTAAGGAACCGGAGGGCCAGGTGGCCCGGTGGTTACAAGTTTTGGGGACCCATGATTTCACCATCCAACACCGGCCGGGAAAGGACCACAACAACGCGGACGCCCTCTCCAGGCGGCCCTGCAGGCAGTGCGGACGGGGCGGTCCGGGCCCGGCCACATGCTACGCCGTGACCCGAGCCGCAACGGCTCCAGCGGAGGGCGAGTCGGACGAGTCGGACGGGGAGGCGGACACAGTAACCCGCCTGGGTAGCCCCGGGGAGTGGGTGGCGGCCCAGCAAAAGGACCCGGTTCTATCCCGGGTACGGGAGTGGCTGCAGAGCGGAGACCCCGGGGCGGGGTCGGACGAACAAACGGAGTCCTACGACCACCGGACGTACGCGAGACAGACGACACGTCTGGTGGAGGGGCCCGGGGGGGTCCTGTCGCGGAAGTGGTACACCCCGGGCGGGGCCGACCGCCTACAGATTTTGGTCCCGGCCGGAATGCAGTCAGAGGTGATGAATGGACTGCACGGGGAAGGGCTGGCCGGACACCTGGGTAGACGGCGGGTGATAAGGAGGTGCCAGGACTTTTTCTACTGGCCCAATTTCAGAAGGGATCTGACGGCGTGGTGCGCCAGATGTGTGCAGTGCAATCGGCGCAAGCCGGCCGTGGCGCCGCACCGGCACCCCATGGGCCATGTCACGGTGGGAATGCCTATGGAAAGGGTGGGGGCAGACATCATGGGGCCGCTCCACCCCTCGGCCGGAGGGAACCAATACATACTGGTGCTGGTGGAATACTTTACCAAATGGGCCGAGGCGTACGCCCTTCCGGACCACAAGGCGCCGACGGTGGCCAGGGCCATAGTGGAAAATTTTGTATGTCGATTCGGGACCCCGGTGACACTACACACGGATCAGGGACGGGAGTTCCAGTCCTCCACCTTCCGGGAGGTAGTGAAGCTGCTGGGGATAAGACAGTCCCGGACGTGTCCCTTCAACCCGAAGTCGGACGGAATGGTGGAACGGTGCAACCGGACGATAGAGGCGCTGCTGGCCACGGTCATTCAGGAGGACCAACGGGACTGGGACCGACAACTCCCCTTCGTCATGGCGGCCTACAGGGCCACGGAACACGCCTCCACCGGGGTGTCGCCGAACGCCATGATGCTGGGGAGGGAAACTGCCGCCCCCCTCAGCCTCATTTACCCAGTGGAGGCACTGAAGGACCAGCCCCCGGGGGAGGGTTATGTGGCCGAACTGCAGTCGGTTATGGCAGAGGCACACGACCTGGCCCGGGAGCAACTCGGCCGGGCGGTGCAAAGGCAGAAACGGAACTACGATCAGAGGGCGGAACTGCACGTCATCCCGGACGGGGCGGAGGTATATTTTTACCACCCCATAAAGAAAATCGGCCGCAGCCCTAAGCTGCAGAGTTATTGGACGGGGCCGTGGAAGGTGGCAAGGAATATAGGCGGGCCAGTGTACGAAATCACCATGGGGAGGAAGAGACGGGTGGAACACTACGACAACTTGAAGGTGGTACCTGGCGCCCCGGAACAGGGGGAGGCGGCCGTAGCCGAGGTGGGACCGGCGGAGGATGGGGACGGCGTCCCCGGGAAGGGGGACGCGGCAGTATCCATGGGGACGAGGGCGGCAAGAGCGGGCGGCCGCCGGGTGGGGGCGCCCCGGGAGGAGCCTCCAGGCCCCCCGGGCCTGGGAGGGGGCGGGACGGAATCTCCGACCCGGCCCGTGATTGGGGGAAAAGGGGGGGGCGGCGGTAACCATGGCGAGGACGCCCAGGAGGAGGGGTATATAACCAGACCCGCTGGGATGAGGGAGTCAGTCATGGCGCTACACCCCCGAGAAGAGTATTACCCGGCTATCCTATCCGGTTTTGGCCAGTGGGCGAGCGAGGGGGATTCGGACGAGTCCCGCACCACGGCGGAGCTGTACGAAGAGCAGAGACGGCAAGCCCGGGAGGACTCTCCCTCGCAGTGGGGACGACAGGTGAGGAAGGAGGTGCCGGAGGTGAGGAGGTGGGTCGGACGGGTGGAGGGAGGAGCGCAGGAGCAGCCACCAGCGGCGTACCATAGGTGGAAGGAGGCCCACGATAAGAGGGTCGAGTTCCAGCTAATAAACGGCCTCTCCTCGGACGAGGACGACGACACCGAATCCCTAGCGGTGACGTGGTCACTCGGGGAGAAAAGGATAGGGTCCGGGGCCCGGAGACGAAAATCTGACCATATAAGGGTGCCGATAGAGCCCGCCGCCCGACCCACCCCGCCGGACTCGCCGGTACGAGAGATAAGGACGGTGACAATGGGAAGGCCGACAGTAAAAGACGGGAAGCGAACGGGCCGAGAGAAAAGCGGCAGCCGGGACTCCTCTTCCAGGAGCCGACACTCCCGGTCGCCCCATAAACCGGCCGGGGAAGAGAGGAAAAAGGAGGAGGCCGGCAGGCGGGAACCATCGGGGAAGGAAAGGGGGGGGCGAGGCCGCTCCCGGGAGGGGCACCGGGCGCCCCACGCAGACCGACGGGAGGAGGGCGACGGCCGCCGGGGACACGGTAGGGGGGAAGGCCGCACGGCGGAGAGCAGGGGAAAAGGGGAACCCCCCAAACTACCCACGCCGTCCCGCAAGGAGAGGAAGGATCCCACGCCACCGGCCGGGTTTGGAACGAACCAGCTTCCCACGGAGCGGGCGGGGTTCGTGGATGGGACATGCTCCCACGCCCGGTCGAGGCCCCGGCCCCGCTCTCCCACGCCCGGTTCGAAACGAAACGGGCCAATCACAGCGCGGGTAGCGCCAGGCACGCCGGCCGAAAAGGAAATCAACCAATCAGGAGAGGGGGTGGGGTCGGCCCCACGTGCGGGGGTGCTATATAAGAGCGGAGAAGCCGAAGGAGAGACAGAAACGGACGAAATGGCTTCGAATACATTCTCCTGTGGGGATTGTCACCAGAAGGGCCGGAGTTGGAAGGGGACGGCCGAGGAATACGATCGGCACCTGGCCAACCACCCCATATTAATTCTGGGCTGGAACTGCCCCGGAGTCGACAAAGAGGGCCACCCATGCAAGCTCCAAAAGACGGACCGTAGGAAGGGCGAGCTCGCCACCCACATGGGCTTGCACAGGGTCGGGGGTCGGGCCGGCCCCATACCACACGAGTGGGAGGACGCCAACAATATACCTGATGCAACGTATATTGAGAAGCGGGGGCGGGCCCCGGCCGGAGGAACGAAGGGCGGTAAGAAGTCCGCCAGGAAACGGGGCGTGTCGTCGCGGGACTCCTCGACCGAATCAACGGTGGACGTCCGTAACGTCCGGGGCCGGGGCAACCGGGACCAGTCGCCAGAGCCCGGCACCTCGGACGAATTAGACGGGACGAAGTCCCCGTCTCCCACCGACCCCACCCCGCAGAAGGATGCACCGGTGCCGGACGAGCAGCGGGAGGGGGTAACAGCACAGGTATTGGAGGAAAGGATGGCGGATATACAGAGGGCCCTCCGAGACGGGGGACAAGTAGAGGCGGTGGAGACGCTCCAAAGGCTGCCACCTGCGGTGTTCGCCGCCCTGATAGGCTCGGGGAAGACGACGGAGGTGGGGGCAACACCGGGCGGCACAATAACCCTCACGTCCGAGACGGTCACCGAAGTGGAGGTAGGGAGCGGGCCGCCACCACCGGAGAGCCCACCCCCCCAGAGGACTGTGGTACGCAACCTCTATGGCCAGTTCTCCCCGATCACCCCCCCCACGCCGTTAGTGCCGGAACAGGAGGCAGAGCCGGAGCCGGACCCGGTCAAAGACTCTAAAGGAAAGAAAACCAAAAGCCAGAAAAAGGCCGAGGCGGCCCGGAAAACCAGGGAGCAGCAAGAGAAGGCCGAGAAAGAAAAGGAGCAGGCCGACAGAGACGAGAAAGAGGCGGAGGAGAAGGCCGCAAGAGAAAAAGAGCAGGCCGATAAAGACAAGAAAGAGGCGGAAGAGAAGGCCGCAAGAGAAAAGGAGCAGGCCGACAGAGACCAGAGAGAGGCGGACGAGAAGGCCGCAAGAGAAAAGGAGCAGGCCGATAAAGACAAGAAAGAGGCGGAGGAGAAGGCCGCAAGAGAGAAAGAGCAGGCCGACAGAGACCGGAAACAGGCGGACGAAAAGGAGAAAGCGGCCCGGGAGAAGGCGGAATCCGACCGGCTACAGCGGGTGGCGGCCGAGAAAGTGGAGGAAGAGCGAAAGGCGGCCGAGGCACGGGAAACCGAGAGAAGGAAAGAGGAAAAGAGGAAGACGGAGGAGGCCGACAAGAGGCGGAGGGAGGCCACGAATGCGCCATGGGACCCTGCCACACAGCCACCCGCCCGCTGCCCGGGTGGGGTGGCCCTGCCATGGGTGGGAGCGGTACCGGCCGACCCAGAAGAAACACTCCGGCGACACCTCTCCACCACCGGCGGCCGGGACGACCGACCGTTAGCCCTGGTGGGCGGCCGCACCACCTCCGTCGTGGAAGCCCGGGGCCACGGAGAGTGGATCGTGGAGGAGCGGAGAACATATACCTTCAGTGAGTCCGACCCGGTAAGTGGTACCATAGAAGTTAAAGTACTTGAAGGATGGCCTGTACCGGCCGAAGTAGAAAACCCAGTGTGGCCAGTCTCGGCCGGAGAACAGCGGGCACCTGTATTGGTGCTGGGGGAGGAGGGCCCGGACGAGGGCTGGGAGAGCGAGGAATGGACCGCCCCAGTACAGGGGGGAGCCGAGTTCGGGGATCTCTTGACGCAGTTGGTGGCGGCGGTAGGGCTGTGAAGCCGGGGTGGGCGAACCACTGGGAAAGCCGGACGGGGAGGAGACGGGCGGGGCAGGGAATGTGGTGCTTCGGCCGGGCGATGGTGACAAGGTCTTCCGTTTATGTTTTGCAGTCAGCTACGGGGCCGAAGACGGACGCATAGCCGGGGCCCGTTCCTCGAGGGGTCCGGCGGACGGGAACGAAGGTGGTGCGGACGGCACCGGGATACGGAGGGCAGCGGAGCCCCCTCCACGGCGAAAGAAACGGAGGGCAGCGGAGCCCCCTCCACGCCGGCGGATATTCACGTCTTACCTTATTTATAGTTCGGCCTCATGCCGGTAAAGACACTACGCCGATTGTTAAGGCAGCTGGTTAAATAAGTATTATAGTCGGCCGCGATAGTCATGTGTTATTATATTTATATAGTTCGGCCTCATGCCCGGAAGGACACTACGGGAAGAAACGGAGGGTAGCGGAGCCCCCTCCACGCCGATTGTTATGTGTTAAATAGTCTGTAGTCGGCCTCATGCCACGTATTACTATACCACGGAGGGCAGCGGAGCCCCCTCCACGTCGGATCCTACTGATCATGTTACTATAAGATAGAGTCGGCCGCGGGCCGTAGCGTTACTAGTAGGGGTGGTGATATGATTCGGGGGAGCGGGGAGGGAACGCTTAAGGGGGAAGGGAGACGGTTCGGCCTCGGCCCAGTAGTAGTTAAGTACTGTTCAGATAGATAAAAATAAGTTACGTTGGACATCACTACATGGGTACCTACTCTGTTAATATAAAGTTGGGGTAGGGGTTTGGATAGGGTGGGGAGAGTGTAGCGGGCGGAGGAGGGGGTCGGCCGGACGGGCGCCCCTGCAACTACACTCTCGGCCGGGAGGACTCCCGTCCGGAACCGGGTCGGCCGAACTGGAGTCGGCCGGAACGGGAGTCGGCCGGAGCGGGAGTCGGCCGGGACGCAGCTCGGGGAAGGGACGCGGGAGGGGTATATAAGGGATCGTTTGAGGCCAGTTGGTCAGTTGTGTTTGAGTACTTGTTAATAAAGGATCTCCTGGTAAACCGCAAGGCTGGCTGTCGTGTCGTTCATCATATGCCCACAAATATCTTTACAATATATATATATATATATATATATATATATATATATATATATATATATATATATATGAAGAAAGATTAAGATGAAATTAAACCAGGTTTAGAGAGTTTAAGTTAAAAGTGACCCATGATTAGAGAGTTTAAGTTAAAAGTGACCTGTGTCTAGAGAAATTTAGATAGAAGTGACCAATGACCAGTGACCTTGTTTATAAAGATGTTGGCAAAGAGAAAATAAAGGGATTTTCTATTTATAGGGAG
Organism: Harmothoe impar; assembly: GCA_947462335.1. Lineage (NCBI taxonomy): Eukaryota > Metazoa > Annelida > Polychaeta > Phyllodocida > Polynoidae > Harmothoe > Harmothoe impar. Next base: position 116,789,168 of record OX381704.1, read on the forward strand.
GGGGAGCACTCTTGAACACAGACCTTCTACAGGTCACATATGTGCCAATATTAGGATTACTTATCAATGTTCATAATTATTTATGGATGTCAAAGAGACTCAAACAATGCGATATCAATTCAAAGTTAGAAGTGCAGGGATTGGTAGGCTATCCCAGTGAACAAAAAGAACATGCTTGCATGTCCAATAAACACTAGGAGCGCTGCATGTATTGCACACTAAATTAAGATAATATAATAAGGAAAAACAATTCTGTCCAAGGAAGTTGGGTGAACTGGGTGTTGGTTTGGCATCACCTTGTTTTCATGAACAGTCACAATTTGTCCCGCCTCGTTGTCATGGTAATCCCCACTGTACAGCCTGTACTCTCGTGATCTCCCTCTAACCCTTTAAAGGTAGAACAGTCTTTTAAGGGGTGTTCATCTATTAATTACAGTGGGGGGGAGGGGGAGTGGCAAGATTTCGCGATGAGGCGCGAAAACTTTTGATCTCCCCTAGTGAAACATTTTGTGGCCCCCCCTCCCTGAAGGGGGCGAAAAATAGTCGCCCCCCACCTTTGAACTTTAGTAACATTCGGGCTTTTTTTGCTAAAGAGGGATCTAATTTATTACGCCCCCCCCCCTCATAAGGGGTCAGAATTTTTTACACCCCCCTCCCTCAGGAGAGGTTGAAATTTTTTATGCCACACCCCTCCTGTAACTTATAAATGAGCACTCCCTTAATACGCTATGCCCCTTTGCGACATAATGTATGCATTCATGCAGCCTTGGAGAGTAACTGCGCTGCATTCATGCATCATGTTGACCAGCTTGATTCACTGAAGCAGTGCCTGTTATTTACTCGTGGGTAATGCGTTGGTATTTCACGATGACAAAATGGCCACGAAGTCTTTCTGCTTTACCTGAAAGGTTTGGATATTTAAGGTTGGCACGAGTTGGGAAATTCACAGGAGGGAAATATACCAGACGGCAAAAGGAGGGCCCCAGACCGGTAAAATCAACAAATCAACAAGAGCCTATTTTACCATTGTGACAAGGGACATGCAAGACATGTTTCTTTACAGTGTAGTTCATGACATCTACTGTCCGAAATGGGGGAAAATGAAACCTGACACCGAGAGCGTCTGTGGTCACCAGGACACTGAGACAAGGAGAGGTACAGGGGCCCAGTGTAGGTTATATAACAGGTTGATGGGTTAGATAGGCCGCTCTCCCGAACTAGACTGTTTAAATCAACAAGAGAAATTGGCGTTTTTTTAAATTGACCCAGCACCGCCCCACCCCGTCTGTGGCCCTAATATAGCATGCACGACTGGGGCTCTGTAAAGAATGTCGACACTCTATTCTACAAAAAAAAGCAGGAATCAGTTTACAGCTCTAAGATACATGTACAATAGATCACCTCTGAAAAAGGGGCCATGTCTATTATGCCTTTAAGGACGGCATAGTACCTAAATGCATCATGAGTCATCATGATGCATGAATGCAGCCTTTTCAAGCATTATGCCAACTGTACAGGGTTGTGAAACTCCCGAAGGGTCGGCATGATGCACCAATGCAGCCCTGGTTAGTTACTCGCCAGGGCTGCATTAGCATATCATGATGACATATTTTAGCGACATCCATCCTTAAAGGGTTGAGGCCATATCCTCCTTGTGTGTCAACACCTAAGGCCACCCGTCACCATGCATGTCACAGATATTGTGTGTTTGGGGAAATAATTAAGTTACATTTTTAATGAAAAACACGATCAAATTAAAAGAAACAAATATGGACATGTTTTGTATGATATCAAAGCCCATGGCGCCAGTCATACAGAGAAATGGAATCAATAAGCTCCAAATTTTTTTGTTTTTTTTCTATTCTTAATGAACTGGTTATATGTTTAAGTACTTGGTGATGATAAACCAGAAATTATGAGTGGCCTAAGTGGTCTTGTAACATTATTTTGAGTGGCCTAAGTGGTCTTGTAACGTTATTTTGAGTGGCCTAAGTGGTCTTGTAACGTTATTTTGAGTGGCCTAAGTGTGCCTCTACATGGGGTAAAATTTGACATGGGCGACATGGCCCTTTTAAAGATCAACACGGGCGACACGGCCATTTTAAAAATCGAAGGACATGATAAGATTGAGTGGAAAGTATAGCTATGTATGAGATAAAAATTGACACAGCTACACGACCCTTTTGCTTAAATTCGACACGGCGACATGACCAAACTCCTGGGTACCCATGTAGAGGCACCTAAGTGGTCTTGTAACATTATTTTGAGTGGCCTAAGTGGTCTTGTAATGTTATTTTGACTGGCCTAAGTGGTCTTGTAATGTTATTTTGAGTGGCCTAAGTGGTCTTGTAACGTTATTTTGAGTGGCCTAAGTGGTCTTGTAATGTTATTTTGAGTGGCCTTAGTGGTCTTGAAATATTATTTTGAGTGGCCTAAGTGGTCTCATAATGTTATTTTGAATGGCCTAAGTGGTCTTGTAATGTTATTTTGAGTGGCCTAAGTGGTCTCGTAACATCATTTAGATTGGCCTAAGTGGTCTTGTAACATTATTTTGAGTGGCCTAAGTGGTCTTGTACTGTTATTTTGTGTGGCCTAAGTGGTCTTGTAACATTATTTTGAGTGGCCTGAGTGGTCTTGTAATGTTATTTTGAGTGGCCTAAGTGGTCTTGTTATGTTATTCTGAGTAGCCTAAGTGGTCTCGTTATGTTATTTTGAGTGGCCTAAGTGGTCATGTAACGTTATTTTGAGTGGCCTAAGTGGTCTTGTAACGTTATTTTGAGTGGCCTAACATTATTTTGAGTGGCCTAAGTGGTCTTGTACTGTTATTTTGTGTGGCCTAAGTGGTCTTGTAACATTATTTTGAGTGGCCTAAGTGATCTTGTAACATTATTTTGAGTGGCCTAAGTGGTCTTGTAATGTTATTTCGAGTGGCCTAAGTGGCCTTGTAACATTATTTTGAGTGGCCTAAGTGGCCTTGTAACATTATTTTGAGTGGCCTAAGTGGTCTTGTAATGTTATTTTAGGTGGCCTTAATGTTATTTTGAGTGGCCTAAGTGGCCTTGCTGCGGTTTATGAGATGTCTTCTCTCCTACCGAGGGACGTGCTAATTGGAGTATGACCAATGTACGTAGCCCCTTTTTATGGCGTTAGAACACGATTAACTAAACTTACGTGCTTTGTCATCCAAATCGGTAAGTTTCGGTTCCTGGGGCTGTTGTATATAGCTGTGTCTCACGAACTTGGGCCAATGTTTTCGTCTCTGACCGGGTGCCATCTCTGACTGGGTGCCATCTCTGACCAGGTGCCATTTCTACCCGGCCTGAATGGAAACGGTTTATTTAGGGCAGATGTAGATAGAATTTGGCTGAAAAGGTTAATGGATGTTATAACCCTATAAAGTAGTAATTAGTTGCCCATTTTTATCATCATCTGCCCTAAATAACCCGTTTTTATTCAGGCCGGTCAGAGATGGCACCCGGTCAAAGATGGCACCCGGTCAGAGATGGCATCCGGTTAGAGATGTTGACATTGGCCCAAGTTTGTGAGACACAGCCATATACAGCTACCCCTGTAAAAGGGTCATATGAGGCGTGCACCTGGTGGGAGTAACACATTTTATCTACGTCGGTTTTCAGGTTTCTATACAGCTTTTTCTATAATATATTTTCAATGTACATATTCAGTCGACCCTCGGTTCCTCGAATATCTGCCGTCGCCAAAATAATATCCGAGGAAGCAAGATATCCGAGGTGATAAAACCATGACCATGTGGTGTGGAAGGGGTGGGGGTTAGAGGCTGGAAGAGGGGGGGGGCAGAGAAGTATGTTCACAGTAACCCCACTAATGGGCACTATTTTGCCATAAACCATAAAAGATTATTACAATCAAAATGTGGCACTTTTGCCGCTGGTACTAAAGAGATGCGAGTATGGCCGTCAGTGAGTGAAGACGTGTGCTGCGGGCTCCGCATTTAAACCCCTGAAATCTCATGGATTAGTCAAGGATCGGCTCTATAACTTGTCAATCGGATTACCTAACATACTGTGGTCACCCAAATGTAAATGTGAGTATCCCAAATGACTTTTTGACTGACTTATTCATATTTCTGTGCCTAACTCCGGTAATGCCTCCCAAGTCTGTCGCAGACAAAACCCCGGTGTCCTCAAGTACCGCCAGCGGTGGTAAACCCAAAGGGAAAAAGCGCCCAGTTGAATCACCCCCCTCATCCACCCCTGGACCTTCAAATAAAAAGGTCAGACAAACCAGAACTCGTAAATCTGTAAATAAATCGGACATTGACGCAAAATTGCCGGATTCAAATATGCCGAACCTCGGGCCCAACGGTCAAGCTGCCCAAGCCGCCGTTCCGGGTGGTCAGCCAAGCATGAACCAACAACAACAACAAGCCCCATCCGCCCCCATGCAATCCATCAGCGTGCCGGCAGTGAGTAACCAATTACCCCAGCACTACGGAGGTAATTACACGCAGGCAGTCAGCTCCAGCTTAGTACCACTTCAACCCTGGCAAATGACCGGGCAAATGACACCACAATTAAATCTTGCCCCACAAATGAATGCACAGGGGGGACTAGATATGCTAGCTCTACTGAACAATATGCAACAAACTCAGCTTTCCATGCAAAATACCCTAAGCACCCTGGCTACCAAGGATCACGTGGACAACAACATGCGCATATTAGAAGTAAGAGTCAAAAATGTTATAGCCACCGAAATATCTGCTGTAAAAAATGACCTCCAACAAAAAATTGACTCTGATAATGAGCAGCGGGCAGAGGACCTTGAGTATAGAAGGGGAATGGAGCAAAAGCTAGAAGCTGTAAAGCAACTGGCTGAATCCAAAGGGAGCGCCGACATGCCCATTAATGCGCGCCTGCGGCTATTACGCGCCAACCGCGCCGGAACGCCCACAAACAGTGATGATGACAGCAGCGACGCAGAATCCACCTCCTCATCTACCACTGCAACCAGACCCGAGAAGCACATGAATTTGGTAATCTCCGGCCTCACAGAGGAAGATGGAGATAGAGAGGAAGACACAACCGCGGTAGTGATGAACCTATTTCACAAATTAGGATGCTGCCTCAACCCATGTGATGTTATAAGAACTAGCAGACTGCGGCCCAAAGGATCAAGACCCAACCCCAATGTTACCAACAAAATACTGGTGTGCTTTAACAGTGTAACAGCTCTGAATGAAGCCATGTCACGTAAGGCTAGTCTCCGCTCACCTGATTGTCCCCGAAATATCTGGTTTAATAGGGACGAATGTGATAGCATGAGGGAAACCCGCTGGAAAGAAAGACAAATAGCCCGATTCCACCGCGACTCAACTGACCTAATCGTCCAAGTGACTGATGATGGCCTTGTGGTTGATGGCAGACTGTACGGCCATGACGAGATAGATACACTTCCCGGCTACATAGTCCCGCCCGAGCTAACAGACCATCTAAGAGGCTCTAGCAGCGGCTCCGGTCAAAACACAACTGAAGTAAAAATGAAAATGACCAATTGCGGCCTGGTTTTTAATGGGCCTAGGGCACCTTTGAGTAATATGTTCCCAGCAGCAGTCAACTACACACCACTACTACCATCAGGACATGTCGGTGAGATGCGCACGTATACCTGCAATGAACAGGCGTATATGCACAATCGAGCCCTATACGGCCGCCGAGACGACATAGCTGCAGAGATCCTGGCGGAAACCTGTCCATTCAAGATAAGAGCTAAGGGCAAGGAGGTCTACTTCCCAGCAAACCACAGATGGTGGACTATCAGATACACAATCTTGGCTGACATTATTGAATGTAAGTTTGCGCAGCACCGTGAACTAGCTGACATATTACTAAACTACACCTGTCCATTAGTGGAGAGTACACTCTGCAAACGATTCGGGGCAGGGCGTATTTATTCTGACGACGCGGGATGGGCAACAGGCGTATTTGAAGGGGAGAATAAATGTGGGGAAATACTGTCAGACCGGCGCGCCATAATCAGGCGCGAGCGCAGTCTTGGTAACAGCATGCTTGACCAGAACCTAACCCCCGCCGACGCACAGCCAGCTGACTTCCCACCACTTCCCACAGCAGGGCAGCAGACCGGCCCCACACCCGCCACTACTACACCTAGCGCTACTACTACACCAGCAGACCAACCCACAGCTAGTCAACCGGGAACCCCAGCCCGACCCCACACCAGCCCACCGCCAGTACAGGTTGTGTCACCGAACACTGTGGTTTAATACAGCAGCATAGGAGGATATACCATGTGGAGCCAAAGTGTCGCAATGAGCTACGAAGCAGCCGTTTTCGGTGACAGTAGGGTAAGATCACTTGGAACTCACATTAGTCACACATTTGACCACTTAGTTTGTGTCAGAGAATACCCCAGTGCCCAAATTGACTCGGTATTTAATTATGCAGCCAGCTATCTATGCCAACACCCGGACATAAATAGCATCCTAGTGTCCTGCGGGATATGCAATATAACGAAACTCACAGCGGCTAGAACAGTTGTGCTGAGAAATAGCAGCCGTAATATTGTAAGCAAAACAGCTGAGCTAAAGGAGCTGTTTGTCGCGGGCGTATGTAGAATCCACCAAGACCACCCTGGAGTCCAGGTGACCTTGTCCACAGTCTATGGTGTTGACCTCACCCGTACATGGCATGGCTTTGGCTCGCACAGAGACCAAGAGCTATTAAATGATCTGGTGATATCAATAAATGATGAAATTCTGCACATTAATCATCTAAATGGAGTCGGGTCACCGAGGCCGGAGTTCCTGGTCAACACACAAGATTCTGTAACTGGCGCAGTGGTAAAGCCATATGGCCTCCTCTACGATGGGACGCACCCAAATGCAAAGGCCAAGGCACTAATAGGAAATGACATGGGCCATTGCCTGGAGTACAACGAAAAATGCCCCCGAGTACCCAACTACATCACAGCCGGCCTATCCCTACCCTATTAGCAGGTATCTATACCACCTTTATGCACAGCCTATGAATCAGTTACAGTTATTAGTCTGGGATACAATTCAACTGGAGTGACTCACTTATGTAATCCATACCAATTGACTTGTAGTCACCTTGTATAAAAACTAATCACATACTCACAAAATATTGCCATAATGTGGACCTAAATTATTTTTTTTCTGCTGACACTCATCTTTTTCACCAGGACGGTTAGCTGCGGCTGACAGACTGGCGCCAGTGATAATCATCAACCCACTACTACCGCGCTAGAGGATGACGTCTGCTGTTATATGAAGCGTACCCGGCTAGCCTCATTACATAGAACACTTTGCACCCTGTGACGTAGTAAGGTAGGATCCACCTAATTAATTGCGGCAACTTGTTGCCTAGGCAACGCTGCCCTGAAGTCGCCTAAATGACTATGCCCACAGCATAATATGCCTAAATCAGTGTTAGATGATCTTCACACTGAAGACTGTGTTTATTGACATTGAAACACCTACCTATCATGTGCCTCTACTGGTAGCCCGTGGTGGTGCATTTTACTGCAGTCGCTACCTTATAACTAACAGTCAGCACATACACGCTATGTTGAGTCTCAAGAGGAGGGGTGTATATTATACAGCCATTTCAGACTGATGATTTGATACATGTCTAAGATTGAATTAAATTAATTGCTAAGCCACCCATCGTATGGTTTCATAAATGATGTCATTAATACTCTTTGTAGGGACATAGTCTTATCCACTAAAAATGGGTCATGGGTGATGGGATTTATTGTATCGGGCTGTAATGCCCGACGCACAATTGTGCACATGTTATGCATAAAAACTGCTAATTGTCATATCACATGTCATTGCTTCAGCTGAAGTAAAATGTATTGTCTCATGCCCTTACGTTATATATAGATAACACAAGGCTCACTGAATTTTGCCTTGAATGAACTTGTACATGTCGGCCCAAGGCAGGACCAACCCTACAGACATTAACTACAAACTAGGTTACTATGGGTGACTGCAGTCCACTCTAGACGTATACATGGTACATCTATTTCCTAAATTGTTTCTGTCACAATGGACGACTTCACAATGTGACTCGTATATGAAAACGTCATAACTCGCATATAATGGCCTCGTCGGCTATATCGCCTGGCCAAATCTAACTCGTCATATTGATGTACTAATACCCAAATGTAAATATGTTTAGTAATACAGTGTAAAGCACATTACACTTATCATGTTGTTCAGTTCATAGCATTATACGTAATGGATCTCATATATATCTTCTGACAGTATTAATGCATCTCTGGCCCGTATATTGTTCACGCTTCATTGATCACCCTGTCTCAGGCTGATGACATGATACACCATGCTGAGTGACGGGGTTGCGGAGCCCCACCCACCTACTATCCATCTAACTCAAATACAGCCCTTTATTGAGTGCTGATCTGGTTAGAGTTACACTCACCTGATCGACATCTCTCGGTAAGACGCTGGTGATATAACTCGCGTCGAACCCCCTCCCCCCCCCCCCTCCCCTCCATCTAATCTGTCATATTAGCATCTGCTCAGTTCCTTCAACCCCATGGACCCTCAGCGAAGAGCCACCCTAGTAAATACCCAAAACTACATCAATTCTCTAAAAGGTGTAGTCATAGCCAGTTGCAATGCGAGGAGCACTAATAGGCGCACTATGCTTGACATAAAATTAAGCTTAAGTTGTGATGTTTTGTGTGTCTGCGAGACATGGCTGAATGACACTAGCGATCATGCTCTCATTCACTGGCCAGGCAAAACCATCTTCAGATTAGACAGAACCACTCACACGGGCGGAGGGCTAATGATGTACATTTCGGACACTTTCAGTCCCTATTGTATGACTGACCCAACCCTGCAATGCATGCTGCCTCACATTGAAATACAGGCCGTAAAAATGGAACAGCCAAAACATAAACCCCTACTAATCATGAATATATATCGCCCCCCCCAGGCTGACGTTGATGAATTTGACAGAACCCTATGTGACACCCTGCGCCTGGTAGACCGTGTCAAGTATGAGGTTTGGCTGGTAGGTGACCTGAATATCAACACTCGTAAAAGGAATGACCCGGCTTCTATCAACCTCTTTGATATGTGCCGGGAGTTTAGCCTAACACGACTTATTGATGAAATCACCCGGCCCAATGAGAATGACCAAGGTGGTACCTGCATAGATCACATCATCACAAACTGCGATATTGTGAGTCACTCGGGTGTACTTAATTGCATGATAGCAGACCATTATTCTGTCTACGCGTGCAGGAAAAAGGACCGGGAGAAAAATGTCAGTCTGACCTTCACTGGGAGGTCATACAGACATTATGACTCTGAGGACATGAAAGCATGCTTGGGTGACCTTGACCTAGCGCATTTCCGATCATCCGAAGATCCTGATGAGCAGTGGTTAATTATCTATGAGTTCTTAATATCATATCTGGATCAGCACTGTCCCATAAAGACCTTTAATATTAAGAAGCAATCGGAGCCCTGGGTAGGTCCTGAGACCATAGAGCTATTAAATGAGAGACAGGAACTGATTGCTGAAAACCGCATAACACAAAATAGGGATACTCTGCGCCGTATAAGACGACTGCGCAACAGAACGCAACGTCAGCTAGAGAATGCGCAAAATGATTATGTATTGCTGGCATTAGAGAATGAGCGGGGTGACCCAAAAAAGTTCTGGCGCATGGTGAGTGCCCTAATTAACCCTGTTACTAAAAACCTGAATATACAGCTGGTCAATGAGATAACTGGTGCAGTCATCCCTAAAGAGGAGACTGCAGCATATACCAATGACTATTTTGCTAACATTGGCCACGACCTATTCACTAAGCTGCCTCCCACTGGTATTCTCCTTCCTGATCCGGACATTGATATTGATGCTGAGGAGCTGGACCTTGAGGAGATAGTTGACATGGATAGTGTTCGGTTATTAATCAATAAGATCAATGTGGACAAGTCGTGTGGTTTGAGAGATATCAACAGCAAGGTGATTAAAGATGCTATGCTCTGCCTCGTGCCTGAAATTACCCTAATGTTTAAGAACTCACTCAAAACTGGCATCTTCCCACTGTCTTGGTCAAGAGGCCTACTAATACCCATACCAAAGAAAGGCAACCTAACTAATATTAAAAACTGGCGCCCAATCACCTTACTACCCCTACCTGGCAAATTGCTTGAGAAATTGATCCACAAAGTACTTTCGGACCATCTGGAAAACAACAATATTCTCAATAAAAACCAATACGGTTTCAGGCCCGGTCTTGGCACTTCAGACGCTGTATTTGCCGTGGTTGAAGATCTCTTTGAGGCCAGAGATGAAGGTAAAGTGACTGCTGCATGCTTTGTGGACTTCTGCAAGGCATTCGACAGTGTACACCACCCCACTCTCATTCACAAAATTAACCGCCTTAATATACATGCCGCGCTGAAAAAATGGCTCACTGACTACCTCGCGCATCGCTCGCATGAAACACTTGCAAACAACTGTCGGTCTACTCCTTCAGATGTCCACTTCGGCGTTCCCCAGGGGTCCACCTTAGGCCCATTATTATTTATATTGTATGTCAATGACCTCCCTGAGACTATCACACACTGTAAATTTGCCATGTACGCCGATGACCTGGTGTTATATGCCTCTCATGAGGACCCACAGGTTGCCCAGCGGCTGCTACAGGAAGATCTCATCTCTGTTGGTAATTGGTGTCTCTCAAACTACATGACTATCAACACAGCCAAGAGTATGGTGATGTACTTCGGCACAGCGTGTAAAATTGATCGGCTAGCCGACCCTGTAATTACTCTCTGTGGGCAGGTCCTCCCTTTCTGCCACAGCTATCCCTATCTCGGCATCGAACTAGACAGTAAATTGACTATAAAGCTCCATATCAATAAGGTTAAGAAAAGTTTCGGAAACAAAAATATCAAATTAACCAGATTAAGAAAATGTATGAGTAAAGATGTAAGCCTCTCTCTATTTAAGGTAATGATCTGCCCTGCTGTCGAGTACTGTTCATTCTACTCGGGCAGCGCTCTAAAAACCGAGCTAGACAAGCTGCAACGCATGCAGAACCAAGCGCTAAGGACCTGCCTGCAGGCCAGAGTCAGAGAGATAAGCATTATTGCCCTGCACAAACAATGTGGGGTTGAAACCATGCACGTACGGCGTCAGAAGCAATTATTATGTATAATGTGGAAAAAGGCCAAACGCGGGGATGCATTAATACAACGCAATGTCAGAACCAGGGGAGATTTGAAGGTCAAGTTTGCCAAGCGCCGTGCAAAGTCTGCCTTCTATGAAAGGTCGCCTTATTACAGAGCGGTCACCCAATGGGACAAGCTAGACCATGCTACGCAAAAACTACCCACCTACAGAAAATTTAAATCCGCCATTGACAAACTAAATTTAACCAATAACTGAACAGCGCTCACTCACTGACCTTCATATTAACCTGACCTATATTTTAGTCCATCTGTCAATCTGCCTAGGAGCTAAAATAATATCTATGTACACTGCTAGGTCACCACCTAACACCTGCATTAATGGCTCAATGAATAATAACAACTGGAGTGTCTACCCAGCTAATATTATGTATAGATGTTTTTTGGTATAATTATTCCCTGTAATCCCGCCCTGCTATAACATGCATGCACTGCATATAACCACTGCTTATAACACTCATAATGATTATTAATGTGCCTATTCAATCATATGACAACCTACGCCTATAGCCCCACATTCGAGCAAGGCCTGAAATCGGTGTGGTGCGCGGAAGACCGTCCCCTAGGGACGATTGTGCATCAATAAATTTAATAATAATAATACATAGCCCAAGCCTAATGGTGTATTTTTTTCTATTTATGTTCGAGGTTATAAGTTAGTTTCTAGTACTTAAACTACTATCAGGGTAAGGAAAATACGTCTGAAGTCGAAGAAGTAAATTATTCGAGGTAGTGAGTATTATAAATAAAGAGAGAAAAGGTCCGTAGTCCAGGTCTATATTCGAGGTAATGAGGGATCCGAGGAAGTAAGGACTCGAGGAAATGAGAGTCGACTGTAGTCACGTTCTCATACCCTTACCATTGCTTCTGAACTTGGAAATACATTTCATTAACCCTTTAAGGATGGCACGATACCTTAATGCATCATGCCCTTGGTCATCATGATGCATGAATGCAGCCCTAGCAAGTAACTTGCCAGGGATGCATTCATGCATCATACCAGCCTTACCGGGTTGAGACACTCCCAAAGGGTACAGTTTTACCAAATGTAGCAGTTGAATTGGCATGACCAGTACAGGCCCGTAACTATCCCTCTTCGCGGGCCGGTTCGTTTTTAAATGTTTTAGGTGTTTGGCCTCACTTAACTACATCCCAGCTAACAAAAAAAAGTTATTTTACGTCAAAATAACGTTCTAAAACTTTATATAACGTTATGCCATAGTAAGGAGGCTTAGAGAAACGTTATATAACGTTATATAACGTTATAAAATGCAGTATAACGTTTTTTGTTTACTGGGATACCCTCTCTATACTTACAGGTTACGATGAGGACCTCCTGCCCCTGGTGTGTGCTGCTGGTACTACTACTGACCCCTCATGACGTCACACCCAGCCTCATCTCGGGTGCTGACCTTGGGGTCAGGGTCAAGAGGACGGCCGAGGAGGCTCTGGGGTCAAAGCACATACAGGTATGGCCCTAGACCCCTAAATTCGACACGGCGACATGGACATTTCTTAAATTCGACATGCGACATGAGGCCTAGTGACATGCGACATGAGGCTTAAAAAGATAGTGACATGGGACAGTTCTTAAAATCGACATGGGACATGAGCACTTTTAAGTGACATAGACATGCGACATGCGACATGGCCATTTCTTAACACTGACATGCGACATGGAGACCCCCCATCAAGGGCCCCAATGTGGTAGATACTTCCAGTAACGTGTGATGTACAAAATATGCTTTAACCCTTTAAGGACGGATGTCAATAAAAGATGACATTTGTCGTCATGATGCACTAAGCGAGTAACTCGCCGGTGCTGCATTGGTGCATCATGCCGACCCTTCGGGAGTGTCTCCACCTCATGGGGTTGGCATGACGCTTGACTGTAGCCCTGGCAAGTAACTCGCCAGTGCTGACGACCAGGGGCATGATGCATTAAGGTATCATGCTGTCCTTAAAGGGCTAATGAACTGTGCTCTTTGTTGTCATGATACATGAATACAGTATTGGGTTACTCATCATGCCAACCATACTCACATACTGTAAACGCATACAAACTGTATATTTTTGCGCATGTATATTTTCGCAAATTGACTACAAAGTGCAATTTCATATATGTACTTAAATTCGCGGATTTTGCAATGTTTTAGTAGTATGACTATAATGGATAGATATTCACTCTGTACATATTTTCGCCGATTTTAAAATTGCGAAAATATGTACAGCACGAAATAAGGTATGTTTACAGTGTACTCGCCAAGTTTGCATGAATGCATCATAATGATAAAGGGCATCACTCCAAACAGAACTTGAGAATGGCATAAGTTCGTATCTTGTGTATTTCCCGGTAAAAGCACAAGCCGTATACACAAGATAGTGACTATACATGGGTAAAAATCGACACATGCGACACGGGGGGTTGTTAAAATCGACACGTGCGACACTGGGGTTTTAAAAATTGATGGACACAATCAAGTAGACTATAATGCACTAGATACAAATCGACACGGCGACACGGCACTCTTGTTAAGAATCGACACGGCGACACAGTCAAAAATCTTGGCACCCATGTATAGTCACAAGATAGACATGGGAAGTTCTCATTGGGCATTCCTAGTGACATGTTCAATGGTGATGTGTATTTCCCGAGCTTTACTCATGCAAATAACGAGAAATTCCCCATTATATGACACGAGAAATTATTGTGTGCCTCTTAAGAAAATCAGTCCTCACGTAAAATGATGACATGTGTTTCACCCGTTCAGAAAACAAGAAATTCCAGGGAACATGACACAAGTAAATGTAAAAAAAAAAACGTTCCGGAAACATTCTGAAATTCTCCTAGGGATCATGAGTCATGACACAATAAAGGCATGAATTCCGCTTGAGATTTTGTTTGCAGGGATAGCAGATTAGTAACTATACAGCGCTTAAAGGGTTAGGGAGTGTTCATTTATTAATCAGGTTGGAGACTGACCAGTTTCTTAGTACGCTAAATGGCTTTATCTACAGATTTTCTTTCAGTAAATGTTTAGTAAAATCAGTTTGCTAATTTTTTGTTAAATCTGCTAATAAAAATGAACCCATTAAATGAAATCATAGATTAAGGCCCACACAATGACGTTTTTGTTTTAACTAAGTGATGTTTGATAGTGTAGTAAATAAGCCATATAATGTAAATATAAGTATGAAATAGTAGAGCGGTTTCCATATTCCCACCTATGACCCCAGTGACCCCACTCATTACATGCACAGATAAGGGTCACAGGCCAGTGACCACAGTTAGGATACATGAGTACTGGGGTCAGAAGTTTTTACGCCCCCCCCCCTCAGGAGGAGTCGGAAATTTTTGACCCCCTCCCTGTAACTAATAAATGAACACTCCCTTAAAGGTAAGAAGTGTGACATTCAAAGGACCACACATGCCTGAAAACATGTCACACTCAACTAGTGTCTTCCAAATGCATCCTTCAGCTGAGCAAATACCATAGGTAAAAACACACTTGTTGGGGCATACTCAAGTGCGAGCGTGGACAAGAAAATCTTTCCAATCTTAAATCAATAATCTTAAAAACTTTACAATCTTAAAGTAAATAACATTTTAGATTATAACAGGTATTTAAGATTATCGCTGCTGACCATAGCCTTAGATACTGGTAAGATGGCGCCACTATACCAGCACTAGTAATATTTTTGCATACATGAGGGGCTCTACCCCCCCCCCCCCCCATCCCTGTTTCTTTCTTTTTCTTTTCTCCCCCTTAGGGAGTGATCATTTTTTAACAACAGGGGGGGGGTGGTGGGTTTCCGCATGGAGCGCGCAAACTTTTTTACACACCCCCCCAGTCAAGGGGTCAACATTTTTTACCCCCCCTCCCCTTAGGGTTGAAAATCGGCTCATGCACGGGCCCTTTGAAGCATAGTTACGCACGGGCTTTTTGGCTCAAAACAGGTTAACATTTTTTGACCCCCCCATAGGGGTCCAAATTTTTTTGACCTCCCCCGGTCAAGGGGTCCAATTTGTTTTGCCCCCCCCCCCCTCCTGTTGTTAAAAAATGATCACTCCCTTATCTTGTTTTTCGAATATAACAACATACCCATAACCAAACCCAATTGTCCACAGTGTGCATTCTACCCCCAAGACGTTAGTACCATCATCGATTTTAAAATTATCGATTTCAAGATTATATATCGAATTTTTAGATAAGAAAGATTTTCTTGTCCATGCTCTCATGTGAGTGCATCCACTTGTGCCAAAATCACCCAAGCCAGCCAACATTCTTGAGTTAATTCATTTCCAATGAGCAAAGAAAAGTATGTAGACCTAAATAAACAGCGATGAGTCTCACTAAACCCTGACTTCTAACATCCTTGTTCCCAACTCTCACAACTAAGACACTAAACTCTAAATGACTAAAATGTGTATTTTGTCCATGCTACTTACCTTTAGCCTGCTTATGACAAAGAAAAATCAAAATGTGCCCTTGTTATATTTATCAGTAGTTGGTAATGAAACTACTGTAGAGCTCGTCTTATGATATGATTCAGAATAAGGACACGAACCGCATAATTCTTTGTGAGATGCGAAGAAGAGATTTATTAAGGCTAACCTGTACAATAAGGCTAATCAACTCGTATGAGTTCCTTCAATTTGTATAACGTTCTAGATATGGCTTTCAATCAATCTTTCGGAGTCTGAGACCTGAGAAGGTCTGCCTGAACCAGGGGGTGGGAAGCAGTATATATACTGTTCACCTCTGCTTGGAGCGTCCCCTGGTTCCGGCCAGACGAACTATACCAGCAGGTGTTCGACTACACATACATACATAACATCCGTGCCCCTACACTTCTGTTGTATTTTGAGATACATTCATATGAGCACCTGTGTTTGGTAGGGTTGCTCTTCAATTGGCTACTGTTGAAAGACTTAAATGTACTTTGGCCAAATAAAATTCATTAAACTCAAACTCATTAATAGTATAACATCTCCTTGACAGGCTTTGTACGATGCAGACGCAGACTTTAAAATCAACATCCCTGAAGGAAACAAAACTGTAGACCAAGTGAGTATGCCAACAATATCCAAACTTTTATGGATGTAAATCTTTGTACAGAAATAATAAGAATTTAATCACATTGTTTTTCACTATTACACAACTTAGTCGATCACTGACTGATGTCAATTTACTCCATAATTGTACTTTATTGTACATGTTTTAGTGCCTGACGATTTTTATAAGGCATATATATATTTTTTTCAAGAAAATTGATCTACCCTACTTTTTTACCCAACCCTTCATTATTTTGGGCCATTTTGGGAGAAACCTTTTTTATCAGGCCCAAAAATGAAACACTGTCTATAAACTGAACACATTTAACTAATTCATCCCTTAAACAAATTGGACACAAAAATGGACAGACCTACCATATATTTATTGAGAATGTTATACCTGAATATAATTTTTTGTTCTAAACCTAATTTTTAAATACCGTAAATTCCCGCGTATATCCCGCACCTCATGTATAACCCGCACCCCGACTTTGGGAGAAGCCTATAACCCGCAATTGGGGTCTGAAAAATAAGATTTTAGTACTGTTCTATACTTTCAAAAACCCTCGTATTACCCACACCTGAGAATATTCTATAACCTCACTGTAAGAAATAAGTACTGTACACCTGCAGGAAAAGTTGCTGGCAACTTTTGTTCCAGTAGATTCCAGCAACTTCTACTGTAAACTTACAGCAACTTCTACTGTAAATTTACAGCAACTTCTACCGTATATCTACAGCAAAAGTTGCTGGCAACTTTTGTTCCAGTAGATTTTGCTGTACATGTACAGCAACCGGGTGCTGTAAAGTTACAGCAACTTCTACTGTAGGTTTCATATTGTTATCATCAATTCATATCAATCAATATGCATGCATGGAGAGTAATTTCCTGCATAACAGTTCAATATCAGCTAGGATAATACACCCTACACAATGTAATGGTTTAGTCCTGCATTGGTACAGCTGAACTGTATGTGAGTGATACCAGCCTTTTCCCGGTCCAGGCACTTAAGCATTTAAAATTTCCTTCCAATATGGTGTCTCTACTTTTGCTGCTTTTTGTATCATTCAACACAATTTTCCAAATATCAATACACTTTATGATAACTGCATTCAGTCTCTCTCATCCATTCTTATTCTGCAATGATTTGAGAGTTTGTGAGGCTTTATTTGACTCGGGAAAAGGTTGGGTGGAATAATTACTACCAAAATGTATACTGCTGCCATCTAACGGCAGAAATCTACAGCACAATGTACTGTAAATGTACAGCAACATTGCTCGAGACCCAATTTACAGTACATTATGCTGTAATTACACAGCAAATAGTGCTGCAATACCAACTACAGCAAAACGTGCTGTAAATGTACAGCACATTGTGCTGTTTGAATACAGTAACCTTTTACAGTGCTGCACTAGAGGTTTGGTTTGCGTATAACCCACGGGTTATACCCGGGAATTTACGGTAATGTGGTTATTCCCTTTAGGTGTCTGGGTGGCTGAGTCTGTACATAGGGGAGCTGTACAAGGTGGTAGACAACAACCATGACGCCATCCTCCGCTCCCTGTCCCCCCCGCCGGGTGCCGCGTCTCAGGACAGACCCATCCTCCTGTGCTGTAACGTGGACGCCTCCTCCCTGCCCTACATCACACATCTGGGCGTCTATGTGAGTTCTCTGTATCTACCGTAAAACCTTGCGTATAAGTCTAACTCGCGTATAAGCCGCACCGCGACTTTGGGCCGATCCTATAAGCTGCACCAGCGATCTGAATACGGTGGCTTTAGTACTGTACTATAGGAGCAAAAACTTGTGTATAAGCCGCACCTGGACTCTGTGCCGATCCTATAAGCCGCACCAGCGATCTGATTCGCATACAAGCCGCGGCTTATATGCGAGGTTTTACGGTACAATACATTTCCAGTATATAAGGGTTGAATCAAACACTAAAATTGGATTTTGGAAAATAGACTCTCTTATATGTGCTAGGGGTATTGACTTACGTACCAGGTGCTGACAACTCATTGAAATGACTATGCCACTGACTTCCAACGATTACGGCTCAAAAATCAATTTGAGCTAATTACCAGCAACCAGTTTGATGCTCAATTTATTTAAGTACACCCATTGGAAAAACACTAAAATTCTGTGCTCATGGGACCTTCTAAATTGCTGCTTATTTCCCATAAATGATATTTCATTGCGCGAATATGATACTGTAATGATATTTGGAACACATGTAAGTAGACTTTTTTTTTTAATCAGACCATGACACTTTAGCAAATATTATAAATACATATCTAGTATATTTAGCTTAAATCAAGCATTAAAATTGGATCTTGAATATGTGCCTGTCCTGTTTGAGTGCCTATCCATGTATTGACTACTCTACTACATGCATATTATATAAGAAAGTTTTGAGACCCCTACACCCCACGCTTATTCAAGCCCAGTGCTCTTTTAAGACCAGGCGCTTTATCACGACAGTACAGTATGCCTTTTGTCATTGTAATGAAGGGATGAAGCTCTGACAAGCCCTTCCAGTGGGAATAAAATTCAGTTTGGTGTTGAATCAACATTGACAGCCATTTGTCAATGTTGATTCAATGTTCTGAGCCCACTAGGCTGGACTTTGCAAAGTTTTTCTCCCCCCTTTGGCTGTAAAAGTCAGACATGATTACATAGATAAATGCTAATGCTCATTTATACCGTCTCTGTTGTATTTCATGAGTGGGGGTTGGGGCAGTATCCCATGAAGCCGCAGGCTGAGTGGGATGCGCCCCAGCCCCCTCCAGTGAAAAACATCAGAGATCAATGTAGTTGGCATTTGTGTTTATTTTTTTATTTGAAGCCATCTAATGAAATGAATACGGCCACATTGTATTCAATGGGGGGCATTGAATACGGCCTTCCAGTGCTTAAGTATAGGAGAACTTGTATTTCCAAAAAAAAATACATCAAGGTTTACTGTAGCACACAACACTTTGCAGGGAGACGATAAAGAGCTGTGCGTGCGCTTTGTGACAGAGAGTACAGACAACCCGACCAGCATGAGGACAGACCTGCTGTCCAGTATGCGCAAGAACGCCCAGCACCTCCCCAACATCGGCTGGCAGTACTACGGGGCAGAGACCGGCATGCATTACAGCTACATGGCCAGGAAGACATGCAAGCCCTACGACCCAAGGAGGAGGTAACATTTGAATAGATATTTAAAGCATTTTTCTCAAGGGAAAAAGCTGTGTAACTTATAACAATTTGGGAAATGATGGGAAAGGACTCTGGATATGGGGCTTACTTATAAGCACTCGAAATCAAGCTCCATATTCATAGTATTAAAATCTGCTATAGAAATTAATTACACAATTACATTAATACAGTACAACCTGTGTATATTTAAAGACAGTGTGTGCTAAATTGGCTGTCAAATTATCTGGATAGATAAATAAAAGTTAGTATAATATGATATGTATCATCCCCCCTTAGGCTATGGGGGTAGATAAATAATAGTTAGTATAATGTAATTGTATATATTTTCTCACTGTATATATTTTTGCAGATTTTGCAGATTAAGAAATATGCGAAAATATGTACAGAATGAATATTTTCAAGTACAGTCACACTACTACCACCTTTCAAAATTTGTGAATTTAAATACCTGTGAAAATGCACTTTTCAGCAAATTCGCAAAAATGTATACACTACATTTACAGTAATATGATATGTAATATGTTGTCCCTCCTTAGGCCATGGTACAACAAGGCACGTGCCTCAACCCCCAAGGACATTGTCATTGTCATTGACATGACACAGAATGGAGATGTCAACCTGAAGGTCAAGGCCGCTCAGACGCTGTTAAATGCCACTAGTCCCAGTGACAGGGTGAGTGTTTTTGTAAAGTTAAATGTTTAGGCCCCTACATGGTTATTCACATTTTCAAGACTGTCAAATCTTCAAACATATTTCTACTGCCACTGTTGCTCATGTTGCTGTTTACTCGGGTATATGCACATGTTTATTTGTAGTCAATTGTACACCAAAAGCAGCAGCAGCAAGCAGCTCTCCCTAGGGACACCTGTAGGTTCAGGGGAGTGGGCTTTGAGGCTGTGGATCCAGTTGAACTCAATGTTGTGTCCACCTAATTTATCCAAGAATTGAGATTATCCGACTAATATATTGTTGGTTTACCTCAAAGTTTTTGTCAGGACAAGTAAAAAAAAAGAAGTCGCTTGTTCCACATTTTCTGGTAGAAAAATTCTAAAAAAATGAAAAACATAACTTTGCTTGCTTGCATGATTTTTTCAAAAGTAAAATCTGTAGTAGACCAAATTATTATTTTGGTGTGGCCTATAGGAGTAAATAGTTCTGTCCTACTCCTGCAGGTGGCAGTGGTGGCATTCTGCAGACAGCACTACGTCCCTGACGGTGGTACCCATGGTAACGCCTGCGTCAGCTCCCGCCTGGCTCTGGCCACGGCGCCCAACCTGCAGAGCTTCCTAGACTTCCTGTCCACTATAGGCCAAGAGTGCAAGGACTCGGCTAACTATGAGCTAGCCATCAGTCGTGGCTTCGAGTACTTCCAATTTCCCCAGGACAGCAATATGGACAGAAGTAAGGGTGTTTCTCATTCTCCACCACACTATTCCTAGATTTCTGATACTCTAAGGCTCCCATAGTGCTTTAAAGGTTTTATGCCCATGTGGGGGCCCTTGTTGGGAGGTCCCCATGTCCCCTGTTGATTTTAAGAAATGGCCATGTCGCCATATTGATTTTAAGACATGGCCCAGGGATATTGCGTGGGTCACGCCCTGCACCATAGACGCATTCAAATTCTAAATGGCGCATTAAGTCACCCTCAATGTGCGCCCATGGGCGCATTAAGCACCCATGGACCATCAGAATTGGAAGAAATCTGACCATAGTTTTGTCTACAATGACCAGATATGGAGTGTTGTGTATCATTGGAAAGCAACAAGCATAGGAAAAACAGTCAATTACAGCAATTTAGATATGATGAGAACAGGAATTTTTCTTAATTTCCCAAAAGTCCCATGTACTAACTTCTCACATTCCTATCTTTCCACTATCAAAAACACACTAAGCCTTCTAGCATTCCCAAAACCAACAGATTCAAAACTATGTAACCAAGAATGAATGTATAAATATTCTGGGCTTACATAAAGCAAAAGACTCGCCTCCCTGACATAAGATAATATTCCTATATATATAATCATGATAGTTTGAGTTTAAGATGTGTATATCTTTGGGCAAACCGAACCCAAGATAAGGAACCTTTCTGTACAAGTATTACTTTTATTTAGACATGATTATACTGGCATGAATATAAATACCATGAAGTATGAAGGTCCATGATACTGGGTACGAGTCAGTCTGTGTGGTTATCTATAAATACCCTTTTGTAGGTTAGCCATTACATATTCCAAAATTTTAGTTTTGATCATATAAACAGTTCAATGACTCATCAATGTTGAAAATGGCGCATTATTCTTCCTCCTAAGTGCACCATTGGCCCATTGAAAAAAATCCTAGCAATATCCCTGATGGCCATGTTGCTATGTCCGTTTGCCCCATGTCCCATGTCACTATCTATTTTTTTCTCATGTCCCATGTCACTTAGGTCCAAAATGGTCCATGTCACTGTGTCAAAGTTAAGGGTCTAGGGCCATCCCGGGGGGCCATCATGTGTTGTCATGATACATAAATGCAGCCCTGCTGAGTAACTTGACAGTACTGCATCCAATCATTATGCCAAGCCTTTGAGAGTGTCTTGAACATCAAATGAAGTCCTTAAAGGGTTTATTGATAGTTTCTGGCATGCTAGAGATGGTATTTGACACTAGGCACTGCATATTTCTTACATGCATCTAACTTTTTAAATACCTCTGCGGTTGTGGCTGTGTCCCATGAGATGGGGCCAATGTGTTAGTCTTTGACCGGGTGCCATCTTTGACCGGGTGCCATCTTTGACCTGCTGATAGAAAAGGGATTATATAAGATGGATGAAGATATATAAATGGGCTACTAACTACTAGTGTAAAGTGTTATAACATCCATTAACCTTTTCAGCCCATTTTTTATCTTCACCTGCCCTAAAAAGACCGTTTTCTATCAAGCTGGTCAAAGATGGCACCTGGTCAAAGACTATCACATTGGCCCCCATCTCATGAGACATGACCATGTATGTTTTGTTGCAGAGAAAGTTCTGGTGCTGTTGACAGACAGTAACCCTAGTGACGCACAGACTCCTCAGAAAATACGGGAGCTGGTGAGGGAGGAGAATGTCCGCATCAACAACCAAGCCATCATCATGGCCTACAGCTTTGGTGCAAGTAAGGGGTTATTAGTATCACATTGCTGACTATGTTAAAGCCCAAAAAAAGGCTCTATTTCACCTGACTGGGTCGGACCCCCTCTTTTTCCACACTTTCAATTTTGTTTGCTACTTGTCATTTAATATGGTTCATAGAAAAATGCTAAAACCATCCTCTAAAATGGAGAAATGCCAACAAAAAAAAATTCAAATTAAATTAATTCACTCAAAAAACAGCCGGCCGGCCCTAGTTTGTCCTATGTTACTGGAAACCTAATTGAGATGTGAATATCCACCCTCATAACCAAATGATCAACATCAATATTTCTAGCCTATACTGCTTATACCTAGCATGAATATGCCTTCTGGGTACGCATGGAATTATACATAATTATGACTACTATAAAACTTAGTGGCACCATCTGGAAGGAAATT
This sequence comes from Harmothoe impar, assembly GCA_947462335.1. NCBI lineage: Eukaryota > Metazoa > Annelida > Polychaeta > Phyllodocida > Polynoidae > Harmothoe > Harmothoe impar. The sequence goes on from OX381704.1 coordinate 116,812,241, forward strand.
GTCAGACTACCCAGGGTATGGATATTTCAGTCCAGTGACGACATTTCTAGTCATTAGGCCAGACCAAAAAAAAAAGTTGGTCAATGGATTATTTTCGGAAATGGATTTTTTTTTTTTTTTTTTAATTTTTGGTCTTTTTGGGGTGAACTTTTGTCGGAGGCCGGGTAAAAAAAAATTAAAAAGATTGTCGCTTGCTCCACTTTTCCACCTACAGAATCCATTGACAAAAAATAATTCTTAAAAAAAAAGAAAAAAAATTCGCTCGCTCGCACCGTTTTTTGAAAAGTGAAATCCATTGACCTTTTTTTAATTGGTGTGCCCTTAGAGCATTGTGCAGTATATGTAGCCAAGGGCCTGGTGATGCATTTAGGACTGTTCAAGGATTCCACTCCACCTTTTGGGGATTCCTCTAGTTTAGATCCAGCACCTCACTGCCTGTATGAGACTTATGCCACACTGCTAAACCAATGTAATTCACTGTAATTTCTATCATTATAAACATTAAAGTCTACTTACCAGTGCTGCATTCATACATCCGGCCGACAAAATGCAACAGTTTAAGGACAGCTTGATACCTTAATGCATGAAGCCCTGGCGAGTAACTCGCCAGAGTTGTATTCAAGCATCATGCCAACCCTATGGGATTCAGACACTCCCGAAAGGTTGGCATGATGAACCAATGCAGCACTGGCGAGTTACTCTCCAAGGCTGCATTGGTGCATCATGACAACAAATGTAATATTTTAGCAACATCTGTCTCTAAAGGGTTAAAGTACTATGCTGTCCTTAAAGGGCTAATTTAGCGACTTCCTCTGAGGGCTCAGTCTCACAACTTTGTAACAATTGGATAGTCTTTGACCGGGTGACGTCTTTGACCGGGAGGCTAGAAAAGGCAATTTCTTTATTTTTTTTTTTTCCATACCTCTACTATTTGAAAAAGTTTATGCTGATGGTTATTGCATGATATTTGGACAGTGCAGCTCTTTAAATGCATGTGATATAGAAAGTGACGTATTTGACCGGGCAGAGAAAATTATATAACATATTGCTATAATGCACGTAATAGGGCCTTCATATGAATATAACAAACTTTCAATAAATTTCCTTTTATATAGTGTTAAAATATCCCTTGACTTTTTCCACCCATTTCTTACTATATATGCCTAATTTATGCTATAATAATGCTTCCCGGTCAAAGACGTCCCCCAGTCACCCAGCCTCCCGGTCAAAGACGTCACCCGGTCAAAGAAGTCACCCGGTCAAAGAAGTCACCCGGTCAAAGACTATCCAATTGTTACAATGTCGTGAGACTGAGCCATAGACTTGTCCCACACTGTGTACTTTCAGATATCACCAACTCTACAGAGGCACTGCTGCAGGGTCTGGCCGAGGATACCAAGTACAGCACAGCTGACGGTCAGATTCATGTGAGTGGGGAACCATTGTTATTCACTGTAAATCACATTAAAGTTAGTATATCCGATGTGTTGGACAAAAAATAGATTTCTCTAATAATGAGTCAGAATGTTCATATATGACATACTTAAATTTAGATCTATTCCATTCCCCCTCATTCCTTCTGATTTTGCTCAAATTAGATTTTATTACTCAATATATGGTCATTTTGGAATAAAATCGTGCACGATCTTTTTGGTCCCCCCCCCCCCTGGGGGAGGGGTCGAAATGTTTTCGTTCCCCCCTCCAGGCAGGTTGAAATTGAGCAAGGGTGACCCCTTTGATCTATAGTAACACGCAGGCTTTTTTGCACCCCCCTTCAAGAGGTCCAAATTTTGTTGGTCCCCCCCATAATCCACCCCCCCCCCCTGTTGTTAAAAAATGATAACTCCCTAACTGCATCAAAATTAACTTCCCTTCATCTTGCAGCATGGTCGTTACACCAACATCCGGAGTGACCACAACCTCCGCTACCTGATGAGGGACTACTTCAGTCTTTTTGCTGATACCGTGAACTCATCACGTCCCATCATCACGGCACCATATGTAGACTCGTCAGGACTTGGTAAGCTTTATAGTAACTCTCACAATGACATATAATCAACAGTTGTGGTGTTTTCTTGAAAATTAACATTTTAGCTCAAAAGTACTTGCAGCTAGGGTTTTGCACGAAGCTGTTGACTATATAAGGGTCAATTGTTAACTAATCAAAGATAAGTAACAATTTGTTAAGAATTTGTCTAAATTTGTTTAGAATGTGTCTAAATCAACAATCACAATTCGCTGACTTAAATATTAGCCTTTCAATAGGCTAAGATTTGACCTGTCTTATATTGAAGCCATATGATATCCACACCTTTTATTGTAAAAATGTGCATCAAAGATCAATAGACAAATTTAACCTTAAATAACATATAAAATTATAATGAAAACTAAATTAAAGGTTTTGTTGCTTACATTCAGGCCTGGTAGTGTCCATCTGTAAGTCCGTCTTCTACCAGTCTAACCTGACCGGTGTAACGTGTGTTGATGTTCGTGTCGAGGATATCTTCCTCAACTCCACCTACTACCAACAGGGGCTCGGGGCCTACTTCTTTATCATCAACTCAGAGGGTAAGTGGTGCAACATGCACCTATTACCAACAGGGGCTCAGGGCCTACTTCTTTATACTCAGAGGGTAAGTGGTGCAACATGCACCCACTACCAACAGGGTCTCGGGGCCTACTTCTTTATACTCAGAGGGTAAGTGGTGCAACATGCACCTACTACCAACAGGGGCTCGGGGCCTAGTTCTTTATACTCAGAGGGTAAGTGGTGCAACATGCACCCACTACCAACAGGGGCTCGGGGCCTACTTCTTTATCATCAACTCAGAGGGTAAGTGGTGCAACATGCACCTATTACCAACAGGGGCTCGGGGCCTACTTCTTTATCATCAACTCAGAGGGTAAGAAAAATAACTCAATTACCATATTTGACAGGGTGCTCTTAAGAATAATCTACTGTAAATCTCGAGTAGAAGCCACGGCTTGTACGCAAGCTTTCATTTGATACCAAACATGGCTATAGTACAGTACCAAATTAGTAATTTTCAGACCACCTCTGCCAATTATATGCTAAAGTTAGGGGTGCAGCTTATACGCGGGGTTTTACAATAATGTCATTTTAGTAGTTAAGGGTATTGTGTATTGTTTACTTTTTTCTTTATATTTTCACAAGAATTTAGTGGGAACAAAATCTCAAGCAAAACTTGTGCCATTCTTATGTCATGAGTCGAGATTTTAAGAAAGTTTCTGGAACATTTTGTGAACATTTTCTTCTGACATGTATCCCGGGATTTCTTGTTTTTTGAATGAGTGAAATACACATTACCATCGAACCTGTCACAACATTTTTCTCTTGTGTACACAGCTTGTTCTTTTCCCAAGAAATACATTTCTAACTTGTGTCATTCTTGAGTTCTGTTTAGAGGGTGTATTATAAATGATATATCCATGATATATTGCAGGTAGAACCATCAGCCACCCCTTGCTGCCCAAACCCAGCGCCATCCTTGACAACCCTGTCTTTGTAGGCATCAACATTCTAGAGCGCGAGAAGGAGGCACAAACCGTCATAGAGTCAATGAAAAGGTAGGTGAAAAATGTCTTTTGGCTAGCCCCCTATTCTTGTAGACATACCTTACAGCCACCTAAACTATAACTGGTGATTATGCAAGCCTGACACTCCCAACCTCATCACCAAGAGTGGTAGGCAGCATTCTCTCCCTCTGTCAGTGCCAACACACACAACTATTATGATATGTAACAATTTACTCTCATTTCCATCTCTCTTTAACAACCATACCAAAGCAATGTAGGCCTGATGGACATAACACATTTTATTCAAATTTCCAAAATTCATCCTCTCTGTAATACCAATCCAATTACATCAGGCATGGGTCATGACATCAGACACACCCCTTTAAGTCCTTCATTTAAATGTAACATAATTTGTCCACAAGGACGAATCATGTACTTATACTATTCACTTTATGTATGCTTAATTCTAAACACAATAGCTGGAATATAAGTAAGACATGCCCTAGGCTAATTCTAATTTTCCAGGATAAATAAACAAATTCTCAACTCAACTCAACCACCTAACACCTTATCATCCCCTAAACAAACCTGAGATGTTGTCCAGGACAAATCCCACTTTCTGTGTTTCAGAGGTGGCAGCGGGTACAAGACCTTCTATGTGAGTCGGCGCTGGGACAAGGGCTGGTTCAGTGGGGGCCATCGTCAGGTTGCGTCACATTACTACTGGAGAAAGGTGAAATTTGTTAAACTATTCACTGAATATTAGACAAATTATCCTTCTTGTTGCCAAAAACTTTCTATGAACACAGGTCTATGTGGCCTGTGTGGCAAGATTGTACACGGGTCATTTGTCTTTTACACAGGCCAGATGAAACCAGCATGCATACATTTATGTCATATAAGGAGATTCCATACAGAGATTTGATATTCTGTATTCGACAGAATTAGTGCAATGTGCAATTAGCAAATACATTACGCTAGTATAGGATACAGTTTACAGGAATTTTACATTTCAGGTAAAGAGACTTCTCCATCTGCCTGGTGTTTACTGATAATGTCATAGTTATTTATAACTCTGTTTACTGATGATGTCATAGTTATTTATAACTCTTCCAGGTAGAGAACACAGACTTCTCCATCTGCCTGGTGTTTACAGATGATGTAATAGTTATTTATAACTCTGTTTCACTGATGATGTCATAGCTATTTATAACTCTGTTTTACTGATGATGTCATAGTTATTTATAACTCTGTTTTACTCATGATGTCATAGTTATTTATAACTCTTCCAGGTAGAGAACGTAGACTTCTCCATCTGCCTGGTGTTTACTGATGATGTCATAGTTATTTATAACTTTTTCAGGTAGAGAACACAGACTTCTCCATCTGCCTGGTGTTTACTGATGATGTCATAGTTATTTATAACTCTGTTTTACTCATGATGTCATAGTTATTTATAACTCTTCCAGGTAGAGAACGTAGACTTCTCCATCTACCTGGTGTTTACTGATGATGTCATAGTTATTTATAACTTTTTCAGGTAGAGAACACAGACTTCTCCATCTGCCTGGTGTTTACTGATGATGTCATAGCTATTTATAACTCTGTTTTACTGATGATGTCATAGTTATTTATAACTCTGTTTTACTGATGACGTCATAGTTATTTATAACTCTTTCAGGTAGAGAACACAGACTTCTCCATCTGCCTGGTGTTCACTGATGACGTCATAGTTATTTATAACTCTGTTTACTGATGAGATGATGTCATAGTTATTTATAACTTTTTCAGGTAGAGAACACTGACTTCTCCATCTGCCTGGTGTTCACTGATGAGGATGCTCAGCTTGATATGAGCATTAAGGAGAAGCGCCTGATTAACTACATTCACCCGTTTACGATTGGCAGCTATCGTACCGCAGATACCTGTATAAACCAGGGCAGGATAGCTACGACTGGTAACTGAATTTTAACCATTGAAGGATTCCCAGTAAACTAAAAACGTTAAGACCTTAGGCTAGATTTCCAGTTGTTGTCATAATGCACCAATGCAGTACTAATGAGTAACTGCCCGGTGCTACAATTTGTATAATGCCCATCATTCAAGGTTGTATAAAGAATGCCATAAGGTCCACATGATCCATGAACTGATGAATGTAACACTGTAACACATCAACAACTAGGTGGATAGCATGATATTTCTATGTCATTATATATCATTATTATACATGTCTATAGTATATATGTCTATAGTATATATTAAGTTGATAGTTGATCTCATCATTATTTACTTCTCATACATTTCTCACTTTTATTGATGTGTCAAGAAACGACCACGGTCAGGTTTAATGGGACAGCGCTGACATCGCTGCCATTTTCAAGGACAGAGAAGGAGATTGCTCGAGGGAACACAAACTTCTTCAGCCGCCATGCCCCCGACCGGGGACGGCACTTTAAGGTAGGCCTTAACTTAAAGCTGTGTCTCACGACCTTGGGCCAATGTTTTTGTCTCTGACCGAGTGCCGTCTCTGACCAGGTGCCGTCTCTGACCAGGTGCCGTCTCTGACCAGGTGTCAGAAAAAAGGTGTTTTAAAAAGAATTAAACTCATGTATATAAGGATTTGGAAAAACATTATGGTGGTTGTTATATAATCATAATTATAATCATAATTAGCCTCCTGCTGTTGGTATTTTGACCTTATCTAGCCAAGCCGGTCAGAGACGGCACCCGGACAGAGACGGCACCCGGTCAGAGACGGCACCTGATCAGAGACAAAAACATTGGCCCAAGGTCGTGAGACACAGCCTTAAGGCCACTCCAAATAATATACTTGTTTCTCATCACCACATGTATCATCGAAATCTCTTTCTGAGATTTTTTTTCAAATCTTAATGAAAATCATGACAAGATTACACAAATATAGGCATATTTGGTATTGAATTAAAGCTTACAGTGCAGATCCTTAATCTTTTCAGCGCCCTCATTATATTTCTCATGGTTCAGTGATGAGAAACAAGTATATTATTTGGAGTGGCCTAACCGCATATTTTAATGCATACATTAACATTAATATATTGGTCTAGTTAGTAACCCCCTCTTGTCAGGCCGCTGCCGGCGACAGAGGGATTAGTGATATTGCATAAGGTTAGTTCTGTTAATGCCCCTCAGGTGGCAGAGCTGCCTTCGCTACTGGGCGCCTGGAGAGACGCACAGTTGGATTTTTGAACGTACTTGTATGTTTTGCACTTACTTGTATGTCATATTGTATGTTATTTGAACTTTTGTTGTTGTAATAAATGGGCAGCTGCAGGTTATTGCCATCCATACGCGTAAGCCATTATTATATATTGCCTTGTCTTCTCTTTATATTATATTTCATTGTATATAATGATAGATACAATATAAAATAACTTATAACTAGAAGATCCATTATAAACCAACAGATACGCTAGTACAGAATGAATCATAGTGCAGAATGAATCATGTTTTACCACCCAAGCGGATTCCTAAATTTTATATACACAGCATCTTGGATTATTTACATTTCTCACATTGCTAGTCAATGACAAATTGTCTCATTTCAGGACAACATTATGGATGATGTGGAGATCACTGGGAGAATAGACCAGATTTGGCAGCGTTCCCCAAGTTCTATGTACTCCTATTTCCTGAAGTGGCGCTACTTTGCGACGCTGACCGGCATTATCCGGGTCTACCCGGGAACCTACTTCCACAGCTTCAACCCCAACGTAGAGCCATGGTAAGGACACATGTGGCAAGCCATTTGTTCACCCTCGATATCAAAGTTTTAAATATTAGTAGTCTTTGCGAAAACTTTTTCGGCTACAGGACAGTCGGTCCTGCAGCTAGTCAATTTTTCCAGGACCGGATACATTTCTGCAGGACCGATACCAAAATCAAAGTTTTGCATAATATTTAGAATTGAATAGGATTTATAAAAGAAAACAATAACAAAAACTTGCTTTAATTTGCCTAGAATATTAGAGTGCACTCTAGAACTTGTAACTTCAGTTCTAGTTAGAATATTTGAAAAATTCTTTCAGTTTTGGAAAGCCCAGAATATGAAGGACATCAGGTCCTGCAACACCAGTCATTCTACCGGACCAGAGCCATTTTAGGCGGACATTGCCACTGTCCGGCAGGATTTGGCAAAGACCGTATTAGATATCAGAGTTTGTTACTCATATACATATAGAGTTTTAAAACTTTGATATCGGATTTTAAACTTCAATATCAGAGTTTTAAACTTGGAGTTTATAATTTCAATATCGGAGTAATAAACTTTGGTGTCAGGAACTCCAATATCAGGGGTGAACATTGCTTGCCATAGACACCTCATTTTGACAACTTTGACTACAGAATTTTGCAGCAATAATTTGAGATGGCCAGAGGCAAAACACCATAGAGAACAGCTGCCCCACAAAACCACATGGGTGCATAATATTGGTGTGGATACTGGGCCCCGCAAGTCATGGGGTGACCTTGATTTGGCAGACCAAGGTGACAGGGTTAAACTATATTGTATTAGGGTGGAACCACTATTGTATCCTTCAAGATTCATTGTAACTGCAATAAACAATAACTCTAATGATACTATCCTTAGCTGTACATCTAAGGAACTACTTTCTGTGACCCACATGACACAAGTGGCCTAAAGATAATATTCCAATGGCTAGAGGCAAAAAGAAACACAGTCCAAATGGAGGTAATACCACCAATGCAAAAGACCTAATGTTGAGTGTTTGTTGGTCAGCATATACTTTAAAAGCTTTTATACTTTTATTCTCAAATTCTTTTTTATCACAGTGACCAGAGGCAAACAGCTCATTAATGGATCTGTGATACAAGTTATGAGAATAAAATGGTCTGAGTTGGGGTATAGAGCATATACCATATTAGAAGCACCATAAACCACTGCCATAAGACAAATTGATCCCCTCCCTATGAGTCAAGATTTGCTTATCTACCTCCTGACCTCCTCCACTGTTAAAGGCAATTTCTACCTGTTAGATGATCTTGATATTCTACAGATACCTGCAAATAAATGTGCATAGAAATAGTATGATATATTAGCAAGTAGAATATGTAAAGAAAATGGCATGTTACGGTGCTCAATTGTATGGGAAAGCCACTTGAAAACTAACACTTAACTATGGCTATGGTGGTCAGATGAATATGTTGGTCTATTGCCATCTGCAAATTACTTTGGATTGTAATAGTCGAAAACATAATCAAATAGAAAATAGGAAAAATTTGCAGGTCAGGGTGCTCATTGTTCTGTAATACTCATTTTAAGATTCCTTCGCTATCTAACATACATTTCAACCACTGTTTTATCCTTGTAGGTTTCAGAATGCAGCGATAGCTTACCGGGGGCAGGTGGTGCTAACCAGGACAAAGAAGGAGCACAAACACTGCATTATGTTGTCCACAGCCATCCTCATGGGAAAGTAAGGACTCTTTATGTACAAATATCTGTAAGAAATCGGTAAATACGGACAGAAGGACTGGACGAACGTCTTCATTCATGATGGCGGCCACATCTTGTGACGTCACATTTATTTGCACCCCAGGTGGCAGGTCGGTGCTTTGCCGCCTTGATTTAACAATATGTAGGATCGCACATATTTCAATACTCCTTCTCGAGACTTACATATTGATGATAATGTTATTCAAACATAAAGGCTCCTTCTCAAACATAGATATAGTTTCAGTACTCCTTCTGAATGTTAAATGTACACTTTTTGAGAAATAATGTTCAGTGTCTCTTCAGATTTTTTTTGAAGTCCTTATCTTGACTTATAAATGTTGTCCAGTAAACTGGTGTTAAATGTTAGTTCTTAGTTTCCTCCAGTAAATTGATAAAGTCCTTTGTATGACTGAATAGTCAAGTTACATACTAAAATAAACCAGTTACTTTAACTTATTTAGTTACATAATACACTAAATAGCATATATACCTTAGCTATTAAAAGGTGATCATAAAGAAAAAGTCTTTTATATGTTTTCACAAACTAAACAAATAGCAATCACCTGCTATTATTATTTAATTAAAACAAAATATCTATCCTTGGAAAGAGAGGTCACCAGTACTTCATTTCCACGTGAGGCTTCAGCCCTCACCTCCCTAACACTGGCAAAATAACACATTGCCCTCAGTCTTTGTAGCTCACAGTGATCAGCTCCAGCTCACAGTGATCAGCTCCAGCTCACGGTGATCGGCTCCAGCTCACGGTGATCGGCTCCAGCTCACGGTGATCAGCTCCAGCTCACAAGTGATCAGCTCCAGCTCACGGTGATCAGCTCCAGCTCACAAGTGACCAGCTCCAGCTCACAGGTGATCAGCTCCAGCTCACAAGTGATCAGCTCCAGCTCACAAGTGATCAGCTCCAGCTCACAGGTGATCAGCTACAGCTCACAAGTGATCAGCTCCAGCTCACAAAAAGTGATCAGCTACAGCTCACAAGTGATCAGCTACAGCTCACAAGTGATCAGCCAAAGCTCACAAGTGATCAGCCAAAGCTCACAGGTGATCAGCTACAGCTCACAGGTGATCAGCTACAGCTCACAGGTGATCAGCTACAGCTCACGGTGATCAGCTACAGCTCACAAGTGATCAGCTATAGTACCCAGTGTCTCTGACACGTCACCAGTGCCTCTGACACGTCACCAGTGCCTCTGACACGTCTCCAGTGCCTCTGACACGTCACCAGTGCCTCTGACACGTCACCAGTGCCTCTGACACGTCACCAGTGCCTCTGACACACACACACACCCCACGTCGATATCCTGGCTGTGATACACCTACAGTCCATAGACACCTGTCTATTACGGTATAACACACACACACCATGTCGATATCCTGGCTGTGATACACCCTACTGTGAGTACACACAATCAGTAGACCTAGCTATACAAGTCCATATGTAGGCTTCGATTTACACTACACAGACCTTCCTGGCATCTTACAAACGTCCTCTGTAAACACCTACCACTGTCTGTAACACTCCATCGACGATGTCCACAGTACACAAAACAGACCCTCAAGGCTACTTACATGCCTCCTGTAACTTCTGCCACTGTCTGTAACTCCCTGTAACTGTCTGACACACCCCACGACGTACACAAGACACAACACATACCCTCCTGTAGTATACAGCATCCACTAACACAGCTGAATACACACGTACTACACAGACCTTCCTGGCTACTTTAAATACACGCGTCCTGTAATTCCCAGCCACTGTCTGTAGACTCCCTGTAACTGTATGTGACTACCTCACGTCCTCCCGTGTTACAGCATGCAGCATCGTACACGGCTCCTGCCACTGCTGCTTCTCTCCCACGTTGCCCTGAGGCCTGACGTCGCCCCGACGTTTCTGCAAACCTGCTGACACAGCACTTTCTGGCGTCCTAAACGTGTGTCCTTGCTGTCCTACTGCAAATGTCCAAAGCATCTCCCTACACGTATCCAGTAGGCTATATGCCGATCCTGCAGCCACCACAACATCTCCAACACGTAATCCCATGACGACGATCTGCAGGGTTTCAGGCCTGCTCCGGGGGCCTGCCGCCCCACGCTGCCTCTCCCGGCGCCGATGGCGTTCCTCGTGCGTCCATGTCGCGTTCTCAATCACACCCCAAAGTCAGACTTTCATTGACCATCCGACCTTTAAATTCTTCTCTGCATCTACTCCATACATTCACCGACTTTTCAGAAGTCCGCAGACAGCATATCAGGGCCCATATCCTGTAAGAAATCGGTAAATACGGACAGAAGGACTGGACGAACGTCTTCATTCATGATGGCGGCCACATCTTGTGACGTCACATTTATTTGCACCCCAGGTGGCAGGTCGGTGCTTTGCCGCCTTGATTTAACAATATGTAGGATCGCACATATTTCAATAATATCAGAGTTGTAATATCCATCATTTTCATTTCATTCTCTTAAAAAAAAAGAATTGACAAATATTTCAATTACATGCAGTTTAAAGCAGTAATAGTGTGATTAGGAGCTATTGGGTCGCCTCTCCCGCAGCAATCTGGCAATGATAGACTAGTTTTTTTTACTGTTTAACTTTTAATTTTCTGGACAGGCAGCTGTAACTATTGTAAATGAACCCAATCAAAGGGATATATCTATATTGCTATCCCTCAAAAAAAAACAAGGGAACATAAAACCTCTCTGAAAAGCCGACCCTTTTTTTTTTTTTTTTGGCCTGATTCGCCTTATAGCATCTCCTTAAAGTGGGGGGTCGACTTAGAAGGGAGGTATTTTTTATCCAGTACATTGTAGTTTAAAGCTCTTTAAATGACCCAGAATTGGGCTTATAGAACTCTCTCTAACTGGGTGGTCAGCTTATAAGGGAGGTTGTCTTAAAAGAGAGGTTTTACGGTAGGCCTATGTGCTTATTTCAATGGATATATTATTTCAATGAAGCATGCATATCTCACTTACTTTTCAGCCCCACCGGGCGACATTCTGACGTGGACCTGCCGGTTGCCGTGGTTGCGGGTGAATTCCCCAACGCCTTCTTCTATAACATGCTGCTGAGTATATTTGATGCCTGTACACAGGAGGGTGCTGTGTGAGTTTTTAGTTTATTTTTATTGTTATCATGGTCTGTGAATATATTTAAATATAGATATATCCATTTACCGTATTCAACGTAATAAGTGCCCATCCCCTAATAAGTCTGATTAACTACCAAATATATGTGTATAATATCAACACTGTCTGCTGACTGCATTGATCATAGTACTGGTTGTCTGTACATCTTTCAATATTTGGGAGTGGTTGTTAACTACTGCTTACTAAATGATATAATTTAGAAATTAGTGGTTGATTACTGCATACTATAGGCCACTCAAAAAGAAAATTGTTTCTTATCACCAAGGAGTTAAAAATGTGACGAGGGCGTTTTTTATTTAATTTTTTTTTTTTAACTCGACGCCGAAATATATAGGGAAATTTAGACTTTTCACGATCAACTTTTACATTTTAGTAATTTAATGTTCATTGATCCCCAAATTGTGTTTTAATGCAAGTTATTTATAGCTGACTGCATCACTAACAGCATAAGCTTTAATTTGATACCAAATTTGCCAATATTTTTTCAAATTTAACAAATTTTTCATCAAAAATGTGAAAAAAAAAAAAGGTTTTCCCCAAATCACGATTTTTATGATGCGCGCGGTGATGAGAAACAACTTTTTTTTTTGAGTGGCCTAAATAATATGATCATATAGATTGTTCCACTAAGTACCGTAAAAACCTTGTGTACACGAGTCGGCCGCGGTGCGGCTTATAGGGTTGGCCCAGGGTAGGGGTGCAGCTTATACACAAGCTTTTGCCAATATGGTACAATACTAAAGTCACCAAAATCAAACCCTCTCTGCGGCTTATAGATTTGTCTAAGTTGGGGGTGCGGTTAATATGCGAGTTAGGCTTATACGCGAGGTTTTACAGTAGTGTTAGATGAAAGTCCTCAGCAACGAAAGAAGGAAGAAAGAATATCTATGCACATTTAAGAAAAAGGAGTCTTCAAAAGGCATCCCTTTGCTCTGACATTTAGTTGAACATTATTTCTACTTACAGATGTTTCCTGGTTGACGACAATGGCTACGTCCTCGTACACACCACATACAAAGATCCACAAGGTCCACACTGCCACCTCATCTCGATGGTAAGTGGTGATTATTTCAATTCAAATCAAATTTGCATTTAACTAGATTCCTTTTCTTTGTCAGGGAAGCTTGGGCTGGTTGCCATTGTTGTTAATCAGAGCAATAAATTTATTTTTAATTTTTAAAAAAAGAAAAGAAGTATTTTCAGGTACTCTTTTTTTTTCTTATTTCTCTGAGAATGGAGAAATGATGGACCATCTTTGACTATGAATCGCATAAAGTTGGATTTTGTTCATTGGGGATTATAGAATGTGAACTTTGTTGAAAATACTATACTACTACACTCTAGCACCAATTCTTGGTGATGAGAAACATTTTTGAGATGGCCTTTTTGAGGGTGAAGCCATGCTCCCTCATGGTTTATCAGTTTAGCAGCTATTTGAGGCCAGAGTCAAAATATATGTCACAATGATCACCACATGACCAGTGCTAATGCTGGTATACGTTTACATTTTTCGGACCATTAGGAGCCGGAGATCGCGCAGCACCTGCAGCAGAGGGGAGACCTGGAGAAGCGGAGGTGCCTGGACTGGGAGAAGTACCGCGTCATCCACAGCTGGCTCGTATGTTGTCAATATACTTCTGTATATATGCTACCATATAGATCTGTATATGAGTGGCTCTTTAAATAAGGTCCTGTATTGAATAAGCATGTGGATGGGTGAAATGGACGAATACATTAGAAAGTAATTGAATTAGAAGCAGTCTTGTCTAAACACTGCAGTAGAGGCTAGTCGATATTGATAAGTGTTGATAAGCATCAATAATGATAAAATGTCGAAAGGACATTTTCTTCTTGATTAGGCCAGACCAAAAGAACAGTTGGTAGATGGATTTCGCGCGCCTTTTTTTGGAAATTCTTGTCAATGGATTGTCAATTCTTGTCAATGGATTTCAAAATTTTCAAAATTGAGAATTCTGTTTTTTTTTTCAAATATTTCCTCTAGTAATTCCCCAGATCAACCAATAAATTTTTATGTTAGGAGTCCACTAAGAACTTTTGTTGGAGGTTGGGTAAAAAAACCAAAAATTGTCGCTCGCTCCACTTTTCCACAGACAAAATCCACTGACAAAAAATAATTCTAAATTTTTTTAAATTCGCTCACTCGCACCATTTTTTGAAAAATTGACCAACTTTTGTTTTGGTGTGGCATACAGAATTCCTAATGTGGCCATGTGTCTGATCTGATCCTTGCCTGGTCTGCTACCTCTTACAGCTCTCCCCTAGTGACTGGGTCGTAAAGAGCAGCTCCCCTCACTACGAGCTGCATAGAGTCGCCGGCACAAACATCTTTGTCGGAATCGCAAAAAGAATCAACGGGCAAGTTGCACAGACTTGTGGATGTGCTGTAGGTTTTGATTTTTTGTTTAATCTATTTAGCGTTGATTTCCATTTGAAAGGTCTTCATATAAGGCGCGCATCATAAAAATCGTGATTTGGGGAAAACTTTTTTTCTTTTTTACATTAAATATTGGCAAATTTGGTATCCAATTAAAGCTTATGCTGTCAGTATTTAAAAGCAGTCCACTAGGAATAACTTGCATTAGAACACAATTTGGGGATCAACAAACATCAAATTACTAAAATGTAAAAATTGATTGCGAAAAAATCAAAATTTCCCTATATATTTGGCCTCAAGTAAAAAAAAAATTAGATAAAAAAGGCCCTCGTCACATTTTTCACTCCTTGAGTGGCCTAATTAAGGTGCATATGCTTATATTTCAAAGCATGATACATGTCTGGTTCAATTCTTCTCACAAATATCATGTCATCAAAATTAAAAGAAATGCCTTATTTATTTACAAGATCCATATCATCTGTTATCAGACAATGCAATTAGAAATTACATTGTTTTTTCTTATACTTATTTTTTCTTATACCCTCTGATACAAACTAGTGATTGTTTTGTCTAAGGGGTAAATAAGAAAAATACAAATTCAAAAATGTATAGTTACATAATGACCTCAATCCTTTGTTGCCAATAGCATGTATAAGTACTTAAACAGAGGGTTCCTTATGGTTTATTCCATATGGTTATTAACAATATTTGTCAACATTTCACTTAATTGATCTGAAAAGCCACTTTATAATCGTCAGGTGATCGATTATGATGATGTGATAGGCCGTGAAATACTGGTAAACGTAATATCACTGGGGTGTCTGAAATAAAGCATTTTATGGATAAATCAATAGGGGCTTTTTCATCATGAAATAATTGCCTTACTGTTTCTCAGACATAAGAACCATGTGACCTTGTTGCAGAACTTCACCCAGTGCAGCCCACACTCGGACTGTCCTTGTTATGAAACACTGACCTTCGACTACTGCGAAAATGAATTCTCCGAAATTCGCGATAGGTAATCTAAATCATACTCACCCTTTCTTTACCCATCATCCACTTTCATGAAGAGTCTAACTTTAAGGGCCATGGCCCTGTGGAAATAAAAATCTAACTTTTCTGAGGAGATATTCTTCTGATAATAGTAGGCCACTAGCTCCTTGGTAAGGTTCAGGGTACTTTTACCACTGATACCATTCCCAGCAAAAACTGATACCAACTGAAATTTTAATTTGCTAAAAGTCTTTGGTCCAATTCAGTTCTTTAACTCAATAGCAACTACCGTAAATTCTCGCGTAGAAGCCGCGGCTTGTACGCGAGTCAGACTCAGCTTTCTTTTGATACCAAACATGCCTATATAGGGTGCGGCTTATACGAGAGTTTTTATTAGTATACTACAGTACCAAAATCGCAATATTCAGACCCCCTCTGCGGCTTATATAACTTGTCAAAGTTAGGGGTGCGGCTTATACGCGAGTTAGGTTTATACGCGAGAATTTACGGTATTTAATGATTTGGGACGTGACTTGGCTTGTTTTACAGCAAAGTATTCTTGATATTGCAGAGAGACAGAGGACTTGCCGACATGTCCCATTGAAAACGATATGTATGCACCATTTGCAGAACTCCCCCAAAATGGACCTAAAGCTACCAGACCTTGCTTCACACACTCTTGTTCAGACCAAACTACTGAGAGGTAAATAATTTCACATCTTTTTTAATTGTTGCAATTTTATTATCAATGTTCTGCACTGTCTAGCCTCTCATCAATTGTCCAATTTGGTCCCAATACAAAAGTTGGCTTTTGCAGACCACCCTATAGTACATGCTCTTATTACACCAGACACATATATGCCAATTATAATTTTGAGGTTTGCCTACACATGGTAAGCAGCATTCTCTCACTCTCTCTGATTTGGCAAATAAAAACAAACTCAAACCTTAACAAAGTTACTTACCAGAGCTGCATTCCTGCATCCTGAAAAAAAAAGATGTCCTTAAAGTGTTAAATAGTTACACTATATTTGTCTGTATATTGCAGTGAGTGCCTGCCACGGTCTGTGTGTGGCTGGTGCCCAGGGGAGGAGGAGGATTCACCGAGTCGGTGTCGTGACGTCAATTCCTGCCCAAAGCTATCGGACCACAACGCTGTCCCTCTAGTACACAGGCAAACCTTCCTGCTTGGTCTGCTGATTGGGATATTCGTCCTGAGTGTCTCCTTGTTGCTAGGTTTGGTCGTCTGCCTGATCCGATGCCACATCAAGAACAAGGAACTCAGAAAGACCCCGCCGGTCGTCCCGCCCCGACAACCGCACCACCCAGACCCCATCTACTTGCGGATAAACGATGCAGAACGTAACTCTGTGCAGCCTCCTCAGCCTGCGGCCACACAGGTTAATGATATCCCCCTGCAACAGGCCCCTCCGCTACCCCCGACCCCGCCCGGTAGCAGTAGTAGACCCGCCTCACCCAGGACCCCCAATGCACCCCAAGTTCTCCCAGTGCTACCAGCACAGTCCCCACCCAATGGCATCGCTCCCCGCATCCGGAACGACTCGGAGACCTCAGTGACTCCAAGACAGGCAGGAAAACCTCCACGGATCCCCACCGAGGAGGATGTGGAGAACCCCTCGTATGTTAATGCAGACGCAGTACCGAGTCAGAGTCAGGCATCCCTGCAGCGACTGGATCTGGAGCTTCCAGTCATGGAAAGGCGCAAGCCAAAGAAGGGTTCAGACGATACGCAGGTCAAGCAGTTACACTCGCCCACTTCTGCAGACTCTGGGTTTGCCAGCAGAAATAATGGCAATAATGGGAATACACCCCAGAGGTACGTGGCCTACAGGAAGTTCTGAGATCAGACGGTTACCATGGAGAACTGTTCACGGGAGGGTAAAGCCTTTTCGGGGCAATAGCAAGAATGACTTCGCGATAGTGTCAACATTGAATGAGCAATACCACTGTTTCCTATCCAGTTCTCCCGGGATGTTTATATAATAGTAGGCCTAGGACTCGTTACTGCACTGGTTCCACTTGCCTTGCCTGTTTTATGCATTTATTTGTTTCAAGAGAGAGACCTTGACTCTACTTGAGAGTGCCACAACTAGAGATGCCAGGTTCACTAGCTATTAAAGGCAGCTTTTATATTTCCTCAAAATGAATGGCCATAGGGAGTGGTCATTTTTTTAACAAAAGTGTGGAGTTCACCATCCAGTTCATGTCTTATTTATCCCTGGAGTGTATTTTTGCTATATGTGATATTTGTAACAAATTTATTTTAACCCATGTTATCTGTTGGAGGTGTTTGATGATTGCATATAATGTATTCTAATAAAAAGAAATATTTAACAAGATCTTATATATTTGTTGTGTAGCAAATAAGAAAGTTTCCAGAAGCCTGACCCAACTTATGGTGTAAGGTGAGGGGTATAGAAATTTTATTTATAAGTAAGGACAGTCTCATCACATGATTTCTGGGTCCGAGACTTTATGTATGCTCGTAAGTATTTGACAGAATTAATTCACCCATGAGGAAACATGTAACAGGCTGTGTCTCACGACCTTGGGACAATGTTTTTGTCTCTGACCGGGTGCCGTCTCTGACCAGGTGCCGTCTCTAACCGGGTGCCGTCTCTGACCAGCTTGGCTTGATAAGGTCAAAATACTAGCAGCAGGAGGCTAATTGTAATTATAACTATGATTATATAACAACCGCCATAACATTTTTCCAAATCCTTATATATATGAGTATGATTCCTTTCAAAACACCTTTTTTGACACCTGGTCAGAGACGGCAGCCGGTCAGAGACGGCAGCCGGTCAGAGACGGCAGCCGGTCAGAGACGGCAGCCGGTCAGAGACAAAAACATTGTCCCAAGGTCGTGAGACACAGCTAACACCTTTGTAACTATATTCAATGGAAAAGTAATGAAGAGGGCTTTCAAGGAAAAATTGTTGCGAGTCAGAAAAAAAGTGTCCCATGCCCACCAAAACTGGGTCAGCTTAGTGAATTGCTGAACTATAGCCATCAGTGGTGCCACCTGTGAACTGTTCTAAGGGAACAAGTATCATTCATACCTGGAAAAGCCCTGTTATGATGTTGTGTTGTGTTGATGTTATGGCCAGTGATCGATGACAACAATCCAGGTTCTTGCAATTAGATGGTTTATTGCAGTATCCTCTCAGTGAATACTCCTACGTCTACTCTAGGCCCCTCTATCCCCGCAACTCCCCGAGCTTCGAGCAACTCCCTGAGCTGCTGTTACTATTTCTAGCGTTCTAACTACTCCCCCATATTTGGGACATGGCCACCAACCTGGTGAATCTACTGTATGGTGGTGCCCCCTACAATACTACCGTATTACTAAAAGCATGCTACTTTCTACTATGCTAGTACTACTAAAGAACCCAAGCAGTAACACCTGTCACCTCATACAATTTGTGACTATACTTGTGAATAAATAATAATAGTAATAATATTGTCTTGATTAAATACGTGTCACACCATAACACCTGTAATTGTGCTCATGAATAACAATAATTGTCACAGTTTGACTGATTAGTCTTCAATGTCATTCTCCAATAACTCATAAAGTAAGTCCAACGAGCCATAGTTCATATTTGCATTGTCCTTCGACCTTGCTGTGGTATTACAGTAAAACTTCGTTATAGCAAACTCTGATATAACGAATTTTGTTTATAACGAATACATTTGCCAGGAGCTAATTTTCTCCTATACATTTCTATAGTAAGAAAACTTCTTTATAACAAAGTACTGCTGCTACAAATTCGTTTATTACGAAGTAAAGGCTGACATTCAGAAGTAAAATTCTGGTGTTTGAGAGGATCTCAGACCACTGGTCAAGAGAATAAGAGTACCACTGTACAGGTATGTGAGGTGGCTTCTACCACTCACACCTCCGACCACTGTAAAGGTGTTTGAAGTGGCTTCTAGCACTCGCACCTCCGACTACTGTCCAGGTGTGTGAGGTGGCTTCTGCCACTCACACCTCCGACCACTGTACAGGTATGTGAGGTGGCTTATAGCACTCGCACCTCCAACCACTGTAAAGGTGTTTGAGGTTCTGCTTTGCCTTTGGCTTATGTGCATTAATGTTTTTGGCAACACTGCACCCCCCCTCCCCCCCCCCCACCACCTGTTCTGCTGGCCCCAAATACTGAAATTGGTTACTACGAAATTCGTTTATAACGAACTAATCTTGCTGGTAATGAGGTGTTTGTAATAACGATGTTTTACTGTATCATGTCCGTCGACATGCGAATCTGCTCACCAGCAGAAGAGTTCATAGTTTGGTAAGTTTTGTCATAGGTAGCGTAGTCTTAGTTCGAGATTGTGGTGAAGAAGATATTGAAGTCAGAGGCAGAGACTGTTCTCCAGTAGGCGAGTCTCTCGAGGTATGAGGCATTGCAGGAATATTGTCTGTACATGGTAACAAAGGACAAGTAGTGTCCCGGGTACGGTACATGTATACTAGCGTGAAGTCTCTTTATTACCTTCTGTGCTATCAGTCCTAGTAGTCTCTTGCGGCATGTATAGAGTAGTCCAAGTATGGCAATAACAATAACCCCTATAATGACATATGGCAGTATGACCTGCGTTAAAGGCATAGTCTCGTCCCCTTCGAGATTATCCAACATGTTCGCCAAGACGGATATGTCAGTGTCTTCAATGTCGCCGAGCTTTCTTAGTCTGCTGCAAATGTTGAGACGCCCATTCACCTGACTCCAGATACTAATGTTGGTCAACTGGACATTCAACGGTGTCGTAATTCGGTTTTCGCGCATCACTTTATACTCCCTTCTTTCTTGAAAGTACATAGGTAGCTCAATGACATCAGACAGTGCTCTGCATCCCGACTCTAACAGAATCATAGTATACGGCGGTGTGACAGTTACATGCGATTCAATATCAACATTAACACAAAGCTTTCTCATAGAAAATTCCCTTTCAGTAGCAATCAACCATTCCCCAACGGACAGATATCTTGCGACAGGCAATTTCACTTTGGTACTAACCTTGATCTTACAATATTGGTCTACTTCCTTTTGGTTCTTCTGATATAAGGATAGCGTAGGGCCTACAATATCTATGTCGATTAGTTTCCTCTACCGCAGAACAATATTTTATATCAGGCTTTCCACAATTTAGTTGATCTTCTAATCCCAATATGGCATATTGCCGCCCGTCTTCGCTGATTGCAAAATTCGTAAACTCTAAATTATATGTTGCTGTTAAATTGGTTTCTTTGTAGGGCACAGGCAACATTATTGCCTCCTTGATTTTATATTTGCGTGATACATCCAGCAATGGTATGTCTATGGTTACTACCAACTTATCTTCGAGGGCTAAAGTGTTTGTTCTAAGTACCGTGTAATAATAGAAGGGTCGTTCTCTAGGATCCTGCGGAAGCATGAGCTCAGGTGGAATTTCTACTTCTACCCCTTTTAATATTTGTAATAGCTCTGGAGCAGGTAATATAGTAGGTGATAATCGTTTAGTCGACAACTTAGCTATTTTCCCATGTAAGTCAGCTATTAAGGCAGTCTTAGCAGTTACCAGATCCCGTACCCTACCAATGTTAGTTTGAATTTGCTGAGATACTATCGTAAAGCGATTCTGCCCTGCAAGTAGAAAGAAAGGAAGGAATTAGTGTCTCTCTACACCAAGTCGGCTAGCATCTGTAATAAAGTTTTTAAAGACTTTTCTCTCTTGAGGTCTCTCTGGTTTCCTTTTTTGTCTATTGGCTCTACTCGTCTCATCTTTCCCGGTTGAAGAATCTCATCAGAATCACTCTCCCGGTCTGTTTCTCTTCCTCTCTTCCTCATACCCGTGGACATTTCCACATCTTGGGTTGTCTCCGTGATAATCTCTTCATCTTCTTGTACCTGTTGTTCTCTTAATCTAGCTAATGGAATATCATCCTCACTAGAACAAAAAGCGTCACGCAGTCTAGCTAGAGGTATATTGTCCTCACTATCACTACTTTGTGACACACTGCCAGTAAATGTGTTCTCTGACTCCCTATTTGTTTCAGATTCCCTGGACGGCATGGAGGCTGCTAGTTGTGCCCGCCTCAATTGTTTCTCAGGTCTTGGAATTTCCCAGTCTAGGTTAGCCTTGCACAGATGGATTTTGTGGCTTTTGGTTGCTTCCCCCGTCACTATGTTCTTGATCCTGTAGTTTAATGGTGTCATCTTCTCCACAATACGGTAGTATGGTTTCCATTTTGTGTCTAATTTGGAAGTACGAGTGTTATTGTACAAGTACACAGCATCACTCACTTGTAGCTCTTCCAGACGGCATTTGCGGTCATGATATCTTTTAGTTCTCTCCCTGGCTCTTTCCATGTTCTTGTGTACGGTCACCATGGCCCTATGATGTTGTTCCATTGACCGTTGATGATTCTCGTCACCAAGATATTTCCGTTGAGGCTGCAGTAAGGTGTCCAGAGGTAATATTGGATCCCTTGCATGCATCAGGAAATAGGGAGAGTAACCAGTGATATTACTTGTGGCTGACCTCAACGCCAATAACGCAGATGGAACTGCTTCGTCCCACTTGCGTTGATCGTTTACATATTTCCTAACGATGTCCCCCCCAAGTCCTATGCATTCTCTCCAATTTTCCATCAGATTGTGGATAATATACGCTGATAGTGATGCGTGCAATCTCGTATGTCTTGCAGATGGTCTTGACAATGTGGTTGACAAATTCTGGACCATTGTCCGATAATAGGGTTCTCATGCACCCATGTCTCGGAATGAACTCTGTAAGGATTTTGTGGGCCACAGTTTCTGCAGATTTATCGGGTATAGGGTACATCTCTACCCATCCACTAAACATGTCGATCATTGTCAGCAGATACTTGTTCTTTTTGAAACTTTGAGGGTATAGCCCGACAATATCCATTGCAACCTTCTGTAAGGGAATAGTCACTTTATCCATCTCCCCCAATGGTGGCACTATTCTCTGAAGCTTTTGGCAGTTGCATGTCACGCATTTTGCCACATACCTAGCCACGTCGCGAAAAAGATGCGGCCAGAAATAATCTCTGTTGATTTGGTTATAGGTCTTTTCTATACCCATATGCCCCATGTTGTCATGCATTTCTTGCAGAACAATTCCTCGGAACTGTCTCGGAATGACCACTTTCAGACCGGGTTCGGGACACTCTGATACATAGTACAGTATTCCGTCCAGAACAACATATCGGGAATCCTTGACCAGTTTCTTAAGTGTTGCATCCTTTTCTTGTTTGGCTCTTGTGTCCAAAGTTATGGACCCTAGTGCTAACTCTGGAACTGGCTCTTCTGTGTCAGAACGTTGTAGGTCTTCGTCTTGACTCATCTCCACGTGAATACGATTGGAATTAATTACATTGACAGCACATAGTCGACTCAAGAAGTCAGCTTGTTTATTTTTCGGCCCGCTGATATACTCAATTGCGCAATTTAGCTCACCGAGTTCCATGGCCCATTTTTGAACTCTCACGTTTTTCATTCTAGATCGGAACATGTACCGCAACGGCTGATGGTCAGTACGAATGGTGAACTTCGCACCCCAAAGGTATGCCTTAAATTTCCTTACCGCACTAATAATAGCGTATGCCTCCTTTTCAATGGTTGGCCATTTCTGTTCTCTTGTGTTTAGTTGTGAGGATGCGTACTCGATGGGTTTTGGTATGTCATCTTGCTGTTGCATCAAAACTGCTCCAACGGCTCTGTCAGAAGCGTCTGTGTACACAAAGTACTCCTGGTTGAGATTTGGGTACGCCAATACTGGTGGATTGATAAGAGCCTGCTTCAATTTCTCGAAGGCTTCCTGACATTCTGTTGACCATTTGTAGGTGGCATTTTTCTTTGTGATTTCTGTCAAAGGCCTTACCACAGTGGCATACTCTTGTATATATCTGCGGTAATATGATGTCATGCCGACAAATGACCTCACATCTGTGATGTTCTCTGGGACTGGCATATCTCTAATGGCCTCAATTTTCTTGGTCTGCGGTTTGATTCCCGTGGCAGTTACTGTGTGCCCAAGATAAGAAAGTTCTTCTTTAAGAAACTCACATATGCTTCTCTTCAATTTGAGCCCAGCTTGTCTCAACCTGTCGAACACTATGGCTAGGTGCTGCAGATGTTCCCTTTCATTTGATGACCAAATAATGATGTCATCGAGATTATTTGGTAACAAATGTTCCGTTAATTCCCTTGAGGACTTCCGTCATCATTTCGGAAAAGATTGCGGGGGCATTACACAGACCAAAAGGCATCACATTAAACTGGAAAAGCCCATAGTTTGTAACAAAGGCAGTTTTCTCCTTGTCACTCTCACTCTTCATTCCCAGTTGATAATATCCAGACCTCAAATCTAGCGTGCTAAACACCTTTGCTCCATGGAAACCCGCGAGGAGGTCGTCAATATGAGGCAGCGGCCATGTGAATTTCTTGGTGACATCATTTAACTTCCTGTAATCTATGCACATACGTTCTCCACCATCTTTCTTGGAGACG
Organism: Harmothoe impar; assembly: GCA_947462335.1. Lineage (NCBI taxonomy): Eukaryota > Metazoa > Annelida > Polychaeta > Phyllodocida > Polynoidae > Harmothoe > Harmothoe impar. The sequence continues at coordinate 116,836,362 of OX381704.1, forward strand.
AATATCACAGGGGCAGACCATGGGCTGTGACTCTGCTCTGCTGAGAGGGGCTCGATATGCGGCTAGACCTATAGGGGCATTATTCCCTGTATCTATATCCATCTCAAGGAGATGTGTTTTCCCAAGTTCTAAGTCAGACTTCGCGAATAGGTCATCATTCTCTTGTAGCCATTTAGATTTTACTTTCTACTGTACTTACCTCACAGTTCTTTGGCCTCTTCTCTTCATCTCCTCGTGAAAACTGAGCTGGCGGCTGAGAGGAGACTTGTTTTGTCGCTGGTTGCGCTGCTGTCTGTCTTCGTGTGGGGTTGAACCAACAGTTCCTTGCCAAGTGCCCCGGCCTATTGCAGACGTAACATTTCTTGGGCTGCGTGCAATTCCGTGCAAAGTGCCCAGTACCGTTACAGTTAAAACACTGTAAAGTTGTCTCATACCCCTCGTTGAATCTACAAGGACCAGATTCCTTGCTCCCAATTCCGTCCACCTCCATAGGAGTCTCCTTTCTTCGCAATAGCAAACTCCTTTGGAATTCTGACTCATCTCTTGCAATGGTCGCAGCATCTGTTAGAGTCTTTACAGATTTGTTCTTTACCCCTCGCAGCACCTTTTTCGCTGAACGCTGATCGCGGAGCCTGTCGATAAAGATTTCTATCATTTGACCTGCAACCACAGGTGAATTGAGGTCAGTGCTTGGGTAAGCATCTTCTGCTAGTTCCAAAATCCTCTCGCCATAAACTGTAGCGCTCTCATTCTCCCGCTGAGTCACTCTCCTCAGTAGACTTTTCGCATGAGCTTCGTCTATGACCTCCCCAAAACGGATGGCCAATTCCTCCTTCAGTGTTTCCCAATCTACACCGGGCTGGTCACGCAAATATCTATGAATGAACTCATCTACTACTCCTTTTGAGGACTGTGCAGCTAGTCGATTCCTGGAAATTCCCGTCTCGGACACGGCGCTCGCGTTTCTTTCAATGGACTGTATCCATTCTTTGTACGTTTTCGTTTGGCCAGAATAGTGGGGTATATTCTGAAGCAACTGGGTGGTAACCAGCTCCCCTATTAATTTATTCAACCCTATAACCATACTCTCTTCCCTCTGAGCCCCTTGAGCCCTACCAAGCTCTCCCCTTAGTTGAGCTACAGCCTCCTCATGTTGGCCAACCAACTGTGCCTGTCGAGTTTGCTGGACCTGTACTTGTTCTTGGAGCTGTTTTATCATATGCTCCCTGCTTTGTAGCTCCCATTCTACCTCAGGATTCATCTTGTTTTCTTTGTTTTTGACCTATGTATACACCCTTGTATTCTCTATACTGCCTTATATACCTATGTGCCTGCTCCAAAGCTTCATTTCATATACTACTTTGCCTCCTGCTCCAGTGCTACCTTCCCTGCAGCAAAGCCCAATTTCCCTATACTACTCAGAACTGATAGGAGGAGCTGCTCACTGGCACCAGCTGGGAGCTGCTCACAGACAGAAGACAGATAAAGGCCACACTAATGTTAAAGGGTTGTATCGTCTCGTATCACTGCAACCAGCTCTGACTCCGCAGAATCCCTTTGCTACCCTTTACAATGTGCCGATACATGCAGATACTATACATGTATAAAGATTTTATCAAATTAAAGGAATAAAATATTGTATGAAATCCTCATGCACATTCAATGAGTATGATTATTGTTACAAAATACAATATTACATGTACACCACAACTGTTCAATACTGTTCAATAGCTGTTCTTCTTGTTCCCAACACAGCTTCCAAAACTTGTCATAGTCTATAGGTGATCACAGTGTGTACTCACAGTTCCTTGTTCATCTTTGGGGGGGGGGGGGTTATTGTATACTACCTGCTCTTGTCACAATTAGTAGAGATTAGCACAGAAGAGTATTTAATCCAGAGATGAGTAGTTAATCCTGAGAGGATAAATCCTGGGAACTCGGCACCAATTGTTGTGATGTTGTGTTGTGTTGATGTTATGGCCAGTGATCGATGACAACAATCCAGGTTCTTGCAATTAGATGGTTTATTGCAGTATCCTCTCAGTTATACTCCTACGTCTACTCTAGGCCCCTCTATCCTCGCAACTCCGAGCAACTCCCTGAGCTGCTGTTACTATTTCTAGCGTTCTAACTACTCCTCCATATTTGGGACATGCCACCAACCTGGTGAATCTACTGTATGGTGGTGCCCCCTACAATACTACCGTATTACTAAAAGCATGCTACTTTCTACTATGCTACACCCCTCCCCTACCCGATAGTTCTTTAGTACTACTAAAGAACCCAAGCAGTAACACCTGTCACCTCATACAATTTGTGACTATACTTGTGAATAACTAATAATAGTAATAATATTGTCTTGATTAAATACATGTCACACCATAACACCTGTAATTGTGCTCATGAATAACAATAATTGTCACAGTTTGACTGATTAGTCTTCAATGTCATTCTCCAATAACTCATAAAGTAAGTCCAACGAGCCATAGTTCATATTTGCATTGTCCTTCGACCTTGCTGTGGTATTATCATGTCCTCTATCTCAGTTACTAGCATCAAAACCAAGTTCCTTGGGATATTAATTCAATTTTTTGATTATTTTGAGTTTTGTTGCATTCTACTTATCTTATCCTATTTCCGAGCCTCTGTATATCAAGACATAACAGAGGGGTGTGGTTTTTTCCTGACCTCTACTATAAGTAGTACCTGTGTAATGACACATGGACCTCTAACCCTGAGAGTTTTTCCATGGTAGTCCTCTGAAAATGGCAAGAATTGAGGTTTTACGTACCAGGGTGGACCCCCCTAGACATTTCTTTTCTTTTTTGGGGGGGGGGGGGGAGGAACCCCCTGCTATAGAGAACAACCCAACACACCACATTCATCAGTACATGTTTATTTATCACGGATGTGCAAACACGCACCGTGTCGCATCACACATGACATCACCAGGTTCAATAGGTCAGCATTTATAGTGTACACTTACATTGTAGGTAGTCTCTTTGCCATACATGATCCAAATCTAGATAACTAAATGATATCACACCGCAGGTGGGCCCATGGCCCATATTATATTCATCATATCCCTCATTTACTTCATAGTTAAACCACAACAAGCGAGTCCAATAACAATGGTGGCCCAAGCCGCTGCATTTAAACATGCCCGCTTGGTACCATCAGCTAGAAACTGGAAATTCCTTAATGATTTTATACATGATATAATACAAAATGTCTTTTGAAGTAAAGACTGTAAATAAATAGACGCCCATAGACTATGTTTTGTGTCAATGTGACATGATGTGGACTATGTAAGACAGACAACTTGATCAACCCTGTAAGGACGCCATTTATCCGTTAACTAACTTTTGTCATGATGATGCAGCACTGGCGAGCGACCCACTAGTGCTGCATTCATGCATCATACCAATGCGCATTACACCACTGCCGTCCTTAACGGGTTAACACCGTAATTCCACATGCTGCTTGTCCTATGACTGCTATATGTGGGTAGGTGGAGAAGAAATAGACTGAACTCTCCTGCAGCCGCCATCTTGTATGACCGTAATTCAGAATTACGGTCATGGAGTACGCACTGTGATATGGGCTGTAACCTGCTGCAGTCCCTGAGTTTATACTGTCAACCAAACAGCCAAACAAGAGGCATAAACCATCTCACACAAATCTGTCACTATCTATTATATTTACCCTTTTATTATATTACTCTTTAAGGTCGCTTATATATGTTGTCATGATTAACTAATACAGCCCCGGTGAATAGTTCGCCGGTGCTGTATTAGTGCATCATGACAACCCCTCGGAAGTGTCTCAATCCCATAGGGTCTGCATGATGCTTGATTGCAGCACTGGCAAGTTATTTGCCAGGGCTGTTTTCATGCTTTACGCCAAGTTTTTGATGCATTAAGGCATTATGCCATCCTTAAAGCATTCAAGGATGGCATAATGCTGTAATGTTCAATGTCTTTTGTAACAGTGGTGTGTATCTCACCAGTGTTACATTCATGCCTCTTGCTGACCCTACTATAGACCAATGCACCAAGGAAGGGTGACTTTTTCATAATAAAGTTATTCTTACTTTGGTTTTAGCAGAATCCTCATAACATTGCCTGTAATGGCTGTGTGTGTATGAACATCTCATATCAGAGGTTTCCCAGGACAATTATCTTTCTAATAGTACATAATCGAATGCAGTATTTTGTGGTTATATTTATGTACCGGTATTTGTTGGTCACACTCCAGAAATGTTCAAAAACTTTATCACCAACTTTTCTGAAAAGTCACCCTTTCTTGCTGCATTGGTCTTTAGTTTGATAGATTCCCAAATGGTCTGCATGATGCAACAATGCAGTGTGGCAAATGACATGCCGGCGCTGCGTTGGTGCATCCTGACGAAAAATATGATCTTGAGGCAATCCTTAATGTGTTAAGCATTTGAGGTACATCCACGGCTGTAACCGTAAACTTCATGTTGAGGCAGAAACTAGGATGATTAACATACTAATAAGAGGTAAACCTTGAATAATAATGGTACAGAATGTTAAAGTTTATCCCCAAAAGTAATCATGAATTTATAATCTCTTACAGCGGTGTCCTTGCTAATATCCAGGTCCTGGGTTAGGTGACTAGAACGGAACGAGAACCCTGTGTGAGAATGCCCCTTTAACCATTTCAGGTCTGAATAGAACTCTTTAAAGATGGCATAATTCCTTTATGCATCATGCCCTTGGTCAACATGATGCAGGAATACAGCCCTGGTGAGTAGTTCACCAGTGCTGCATTGGTGCATCACGACGACAAATGTTGACAGATGCATGCATCATAACGATAAAGGATGTAATGTGTTAAAGTGACATGGTCCGATGATTAGGGCTCAAAAATGAATTTTGTTAAAAATGAACAAGAATGTTCAATATGGCCATACTACATGTGCTACCAATTTTATTTAACTTTACTCCCTATAATTCAGCTTAGAATTCAGTCAATTTTCAGTTTTATTCTCAATTCAATACTGTACTTTTGGAGTGCACGCTATAATTCTCCCCATTGATAATACACAGCATAATACAGTACCTGGGCCATGTTAGACCCTCTAAATGGGCTCCTATTGCCCATAGATGACATTGTAGTATTCCCTACCCTCCAAATATGATATTGTACTAACATTTGGAACACATTTAAGTAGAATTTAAAATATGGAAAAAATCAGACCATGTCACTTTAAGCACTATGCAGCCATTACAGGTCTAACATGGTGATGAAGTCAAACAGTAATATGTGTACTTGAGCAGGTGAGGACACAATGAAGGCAAATACGGGATAGCTCTCCCAGGTGAGAGGACAAATGTTTAGAGCGTTATCTTAAAATCGAGCAGTATCTTAAGATCGGGCAGTAATACTTCTAAGATAGTCTAACGTAGGTCTTAAGATGGGATTAAGATAGTTTAAGATAGGATTGAAATAGCAGAAAAAAGAATTAAGATAATTTAAGATAGGATTGAAATAGAAGAAAAAGATGGAATAAAACGGGGCTCTGCCCCCCCCCCATTACATTCATACTAGATAGTAATAGTAATACTTTTAAAATAGTCTAAGATAAGTCTTAGGATGGGATTAAGATAGCTTAAGATAGGATTGAAATTCAGCTACTAAAAAAGTTAAGACAAGTAAGATCATCTTAATAGTCTGATTAAGATAACGCTCTAAACGTTTGTCCTCTCACCTGGGAGAGCTATCCCGTGCGTAGGACACAAGTGGGCGGAGTACAACAGTCATCAGCCAACACTGCATGAATGTTTGCATTTAAGCAATATTGTTAATGCTCAGGCCATTCCAAATAATATTCTAGTTTCTCATCACCAAGCCATGAGAAATATGATTAGGGCGCTTTTTTTTTGCAGAGGGCTTAAATAGGTAGAGAATTTTAGGCTTTCACCAAACTTAATTCATGTTTAAGTAAATAAAATATGAATAATATGCATATTTCCTCTACCCAATTGCATCTGCAGCAATCTAAGCTTCAATTTGATATAAAACATGCCCATATTTGTCTATTATTTTTCGTTCAAAACACGATTTTGGTGATGCGCACGGTGAGGAGAAACAAGGATATTATTTGGAGTGGCCTAAAAGTCACTCTTTAAGCGACTGCAAGTTCAGTAAATGCCTTGTTAATATCAGAAAAAGATCATAATAACATTTAAGCTGCTTCAAGGGGCATTTACTGGAATTAAAGATGCTCAAAGTGTGACTTTAAGCAGTCCAAACCTTGCTTTAATGCCAATATTCATGCAGTGGAAGGACTGACATGGTTCCTCTCCTTTGTCGGTGACAGCAGGGGACGACAGTGGTTGACAACAGAGAAATACCTTGTGTGACAAACTGACAGTGCATTCAGTTGTCATGACATGTAATAAGCACCTGCTATGGTTGTATCAGTCAGCAGATCATTTATAGACAGACATCCAAGCCAAAGTGTTTGCGACAGTGGTCCTTTAACGATGGGCACTGGGCACAGACATAGTGTCAGCAGCATATTGTCAGAGGAAATTTTACTTTAAGGGCCCATTATCAGATATTTTCAAAGGATATATTGTTAGATGGGAAATTGTCAGCAGGCATATTGTTAGAAGAGCATATTATCAGAGGGCCATATTGTCATATATTGTAAGAGCATATTGTCAGAGATACATGTTATCAAAGGGCATTTGTCAAAGGGCATATTGTTATGAGGGCATGGTATCAGAGGACATATTACCAGAAAGGTATATTACCAGAATGGCATATCATTGTCAGAATGGCTTTATATTGTCAGAATGGCATATTGCCAGAGGGCACATTAGGAAATGGGCAAATAGTCAGAAAGGCATATTGTTTAAAGGGTAATAAAATTGTAAAAGTAGATTAAAGTTAACACCTGAATAGAGGTAAACCAATCTAAAATCCATTCTGTATTCCCCCACATGGTAACTCTGGAAGCCTGTACCAAAGCCTAGACCTAGGCTGAAAGCACCCACATCCCACCTGTACCCACTGGGATAGCATATACTTTGTATACCGGTATGATAACAGTAGCGTCTCTCACTCATCGTCTAGAGTAACTGTGTTTAAATTATCCGTGGAATAGTCTGTAGCTATCAGCATGTCAGCTCGGTCATGTCGTTATGTTCAGCCTCCGAGCGCCCTATAGTTGATGTCTGCTGTAGGTGGCATGTTGTTTGTCCATACACCTGTGTATAGCTACACCATCTACAGCAGGTGTCTCCTTATTTGGCACAAACGGCACCAGACTGCTGAGTCATCATGATGCGCCTCGAGGATCACGCATCAAGTCACCATAGCAACCCGTATCATGCAGCAAGTCACCATAGCAACCCGTATCATGCAGCAAGTCACCATAGCAACCCGTATCATGCAGCAAGTCACCATAGCAACCCGTATCATGCAGCAAGTCACCATAGCAACCCGTATCATGCAGCAAGTCACCATAGCAACCCGTATCATGCAGCAAGTCACCATAGCAACCCGTATCATGCAGCAAGTCACCATAGCAACCCGTATCATGCAGCAAGTCACCATAGCAACCCGTATCATGCAGCAAGTCACCATAGCAACCCGCACCCAAGCGGGTCACCATAGCAACCCGTATCATGCAGCAAGTCACCATAGCAACCCGTATCATGCAGCAAGTCACCATAGCAACCTGTATCATGCAGCAAGTCACCATAGCAACCCGTATCATGCAGCAAGTCACCATAGCAACCCGCACCCCAGCAGGTCACCATAGCAACCCCCCAGCAGACTTGGCCCTCGTGGGGGCACTCTCCCACCAGAGGTCAAGGTTTATACCTAAGGTACGCTGCATAGAATCTGCTTGGAGAATGGATCCCAATTCAGGGACCAGCCCCCAGTGGTTACAGGAACCTGGCCCAGGGCGTTATCACATCCCAGTACAGTTCGGCCGTAGCGGTGTCCTGTCCACTCGGCAATGGAGCGTGTCCACCGGGCTTCCACGTTGCGTTGACGTTGGCCTGGCGTCCACGTTGTGTCCACATTGGCCTGGTGTACACGTTGTGTCCACATTGTGTCAACATTGGCCGGGTGTCCACGTTGCGTTGACGATGGCCTGGCATCCACGTTGTGTCCACGTTGGCCGGGTGTCCACGTTGCGTTGACGATGGCCTGGCGTCAACGTTGTGTCCACATTGGCCGGGTGTCCACGTTGCGTTGACGATGGCCTGGCGTCAACGTTGTGTCCACATTGGCCGGGTGTCCACGTTGCGTTGACGATGGCCTGGCATCCACGTTGTGTCCACATTGGCCGGGTGTCCACGTTAGCCTGACAGACACGTTGGCCTGGCGTCCACGTTGAGCCGGGCGTCCACTCTGAGCCGGTGAGTCCACGTTGAGCCGGTGCGTCTACACAAGGCAGAGGTAGTAGTGGTAGCGGAGTGTCAGTTTCTGTAGCTGCACGGACAGCTTCACTCTTGTTTAGTACTGTTGGCACTCACCAGGGTGGTCGACATGGTGCGCGCATTACCCGGTTTAGAATCTGAAAACATAAGTAAAAATATCATATTTAGTACATTCAGAAAATTTAACCCTCTAAGAACAGCATGATTGTCAGAGCTTTGCTGAAATAACATTTATGCATCATGCCGATCATTCGCGTGTGTATCAATTGCATTATAATGCATGGATGGCGAGTAATTTGTGAGACATCAGACATCAGACATCTCACTTATCGTTACCCTTTAAGGGCTGCATACCGTAAAACCTCGCGTATAGGCCGCAGCTAGTATGCGAGTCAGATCGCCGGTGCGGCTCATAGGATTGGGACAAACTCAGGGTGCGGCTTATACGCGAGTTTTTCCAAATATGAATTTCAAACTATAAAATTACCCAGGAGCTACATGGAGGGGGAGGGTAAGAGCCTTTCAGGTGAGTGAGCAGTATCAGTGCATCATATTTGCACCTTGGCCCTAAGACAATGCAGCCCACTCGCACCTCAGGCCTAAGACAATGCAGACCACCGTTAATCCCTGCCAGCATCCTAACAGCGCCAATGGGGGAGGAGGAGGGGTGACCCCCACATAGTTGTATTACTTAAGTCGGGGGGGGGGGGTAAAAAAGCTGTCACTACTTATGGAGGCCCCACAGGCCACGGGGAGGCGGTACGGGCCGTCAGGAGGCCGCACAGGGCCACCAAACTCCCATTCGGCTTACAGGCGAGGTTTTAATAATGTAGGAATATAGTGAAAACTAATTTCAAACACTTTTATCATAAGCCAAATTTTTACTCCCAAACTCACCTTCGGCTTATAACTGAGGTCAGCTTATAACCAAGGTTTTACGGTACACTCTGAAAGTGTTTCATGGCGAAGGACATTATAACACTTTATGGCCCATAAATCATAATATGTACAAAGAAATCTTTTTTGACATTTTATTTTGCATTAAAGTAATATGTAATGCATAAATTTCTAGCGGTGATTAAGATATTAAATATGATCCCATTTTCCTCCAGAGTATACCAGGCCCTGCCCTGTACCCACCCACACCCTACACGCAGACAACAGACAGCTTGCCAAAAACCAGCTACATTCCTGAGTAGGTGTCTGACCAAGTCACCTACATCCGTGTTTTATGTTTGCAAACAACAAGTACAACAAGTGTACCAGCTATATATAGCCACACAGCTGACACTAGGCCCCCCAGCTTCCTGCTACTACACCGCTATAGGGGCGTAACACGCAGCTACGGGGGACAAGATGGCCACCGCATAGTGAGATAAACTACAGTCCTATAGGAGACAAGATGGCTGCCGCATACTGTAAATGTAGATATTTTTGCTGTATAAATTTTCGCGATTTTGCTAAAAAATGCATTTTCACATGTATTTAAATTTTTAGAAGATTGCAATAGTATGACTATACTGTATAAATTTTCGCTCTGTACATATTTTTGCCATTTTTAAAAATCGCGAATTTTTTTTTACATTTGCAGTAGTATAGGGTGCAATATGGCCACCGCATGGTGATATAATGTCCAGTCCTTTAGGGGACAAGATGGCTGCTACATAGTGATGTAAGGTACAGTACTATAGGGGACAAGATGGCCGCTGCATAGTGAGATGAACTACAGTCCTATAGGGAACAAGATGGCTGCCATATAGTGATGTAAGGTAGAGTCCTATAGGGGACAAGATGGCTGCCGTATAGTGAGATGAACTACAGTCCTATAGGGGACAAGATGGCTGCCATATAGTGATGTAAGGTAGAGTCCTATATGGGACAAGATGGCTGCCACATAGTGATGTAAGATACAGTCCTATAGGGGACAAGATGGCTGCTGCATAGTGAGATGAACTACAGTCCTATAGGGAACAATATGGCTGCCGTATAGTGATGTAAGCTAGTCCTATAGGGGACAAGATGGCCGCAACATAGTGGTTTCAGGTACAGTCCTATAGGGGACAAGATGGCTGCAGCATAGTGGTTTCAGGTACAATCCTATAGGGGACAAGATGGCTGCCTACACAGTGATATAAATTACAGTCTTATAGGGGACAAGATGGCTGCCGTATAGTGATGTAAGGTAGAGTCCTATAGGGGGCAAGATGGCTGTCTATATAGTGATAAGTGCTGCAGTTCTAAAGGGGGACATGCTGGCTAGTCTTATAGGGGGACAAGATGGCTAGTTGGATTGACCAGCTACATCTCTATAGGGGGACAAGATGGCTGCCTAGTTGGATTGACCGTCTACATCTCTATAGGGGGACAAGATGGCTGCCTAGATGGATCGACCAGCTACCTCTCTATAGGGGGACAAGATGGCTGCCTAGTTGGATTGACAAGCTACATCTCTATAGGGGGACAAGATGGCTGCCTAGATGGATCGACCAGCTACCTCTCTATAGGGGGACAAGATGGCTGCCTAGATGGATCGACCAGCTACATCTCTATAGGGGGACAAGATGGCTGCCTAGTTGGATTGACCAGCTACCTCTCTATAGGGGGACAAGATGGCTGCCTAGATGGATTGACCAGCTACCTCTCTATAGGGGGACAAGATGGCTGCCTAGTGGTATCGACCAGCTACATCTCTATAGGGGGACAAGATGGCTGCCTAGATGGATCGACCAGCTACCTCTCTATAGGGGGACAAGATGGCTGCCTAGTTGGATTGACCAGCTACCTCTCTATAGGGGGACAAGATGGCTGCCTAGATGGATTGACCAGCTACCTCTCTATAGGGGGACAAGATGGCTGCCTAGTGGTATCGACCAGCTACATCTCTATAGGGGGACAAGATGGCTGCCTAGATGGATCGACCAGCTACCTCTCTATAGGGGGACAAGATGGCTGCCTAGATGGATCGACCAGCTACCTCTCTATAGGGGGACAAGATGGCTGCCTAGTTGGATTGACCAGCTACAGTTCTTGTACTCAATAAACTATATTGTCTGCAGTGTGAAGTGGCCTACGTGACTACCCACCACTGGTAGCATGGAGGTGGGGATGGCACGGCCGCATGGCTCTGGGATCCAGTGTTTATCAGGACTTTGTCTCTGATTGAGCAGCCTCGGTCAGCGTCTATCCTACCAGTTGGATAGCCTGGGAGCAGGCAGCAATCTTACCCTAATACACATCTTCTATTTACCTCTGTCAATTATAGGTGTAATATACACAGTAGCTCCCAGGTAATTTAATTGCCCCTTTGATCTAGATAAGAATCTGTCTGTAGTAAGATGTGTATTGACCAATACACATCCATTTGTACCACCAATCTGGCACAAGTTGGTATCAAGAGAAGACAAGGTCTGCTCCCAGACCATACTCAGCAGAGGGGACTGTTGATATTGAGCGAGATGATTCATCAGAAAGGATATGTAACCCTCTGCTCTACCTTGACTAGTTTGACCTTAGCCCTTTAAGAGCCGCACAGTGCTTTCCTGCATTATGCCATTTGCAGTGACGAGTTTGAATGCAGCCCAGGTTAGTCGACTCACTAGAGCTGCATTTATGCATCTATAGCCAGTTAAAGCTCCATGCGGCCCTGAGAGGGGAGGAGTCACTTCTTGCTAAATCGAGAGGCGGTGTGTTGTCAAGAACGTTGTCCCAAAGTCGGGGTTCAGATTATACGCGAGGTGCGGGTTATACGTGAGGTTTTACAGTAGTTTGATCTAAAAATCAGTGACATTGGCTTACCGCTACTTTGGTGTCGTGATAACGCTTGTTGCCGCTCTGCTTTGTCAAAGTACCACACCGTGATCGCAAACCTGAAAGTAAACAAAACAACATCCTCCAGTTAACCCATTATAATGATGGAGGACCAAATCCAGTCTTTGCGAAAACTTTTTCATCCTACAGGACATTTGGTCCTGCAAGTCTTAAATGTTGCAGGACCAGCTACATTTTTGAAGGACTGGATAGCCACATATCTGTATGTCGATTTTTGCATTCTAACTACATTGTGTATAATTTAGTATTGTCCATTACAAGTACATTGTAGTCATTCATGGCCAAATCAGGATACACACATACCGTAAAACCCCTCCTTTAAGACGACCCCGCCTTTAAGACGACCCCCTACTTTGAGATAAAAATCCGTCTTGTAGGAAAAAGACTTTAAAATGGTTCTTTCTTTGATCCTAAATAATAAAACCCCACCTTTAAGACGACCCCCTATTTTGAGATGAAAATCCGTCATGTAGGAAAAATATATCCCAAAATAAATCTGTCTTAAAGGCGGGGTTTTACGGTAGTTTTACACAGTACATATCGTCAAACATATTTCAGCGTTATAGACACTCAAATTTTTTAGTTTGGGAAAGCCCAACATGTGACTGGACATTCGGTCCTGCTACACTTGTGAATCTGCTTGACCGATGGCATTTTAGCAGGACATTGCCACTGTCCTGCATGTTTTCGCAAAAACTGCAAATCATAACAACAAAGGTTGCCTTCAAGCATCATGTATTAACGGATTAATCTAATCCCATTTCTAACAGCAAGTCATTTCTTTTGAATATTTCTGTTTGTGTTGCACAATTCATTAAGCACCAATAATTTTATTTTATTCTTTTATGCGGACACAATATGTGATTATGAACGTAAAAGTTTCGATGACTGACCGTTGTTTGTACGCAGCTTGTACTTCGTGTGGGTTCCGTCGATCGGACCAGAAGAACAGGAGCCGGTCAAACTGAGGCTCGATGTCGGCGACCCACGTATTCTTAATACTCTCCGGGAAGATCCGCAACACTCCGCCGTCTCGCTGCAAGACAGAGACACAAACATAGAATTCAGCGAAATTAGGATATGTTTGCCATATTTAGTCGACAATTACCGTAAAACGGGGGGAGGATACACACGCTGAATGAATGACGTGACTTGGGAATGCGGCGGTGGTCGGCGGGGTGGGGGGGTACTATTATTATAGGCCTACATTCATAGTCCCATCCACAATCCCTGGTTCTTTTTAAAACACCTTTTTCCGACACCTGGTCAGAGACGGCACCCGGTCAGAGACGGCACCCGGTCAGAGACGGCACCCGGTCAGAGACGGCACCCGGTCAGAGACGGCACCCGGTCAGAGACGGCACCCGGTCAGAGACGGCACCCGGTCAGAGACAAAAACATCGGCCCAAGTTCATGAGACACAGCCTGAAGTCGTATACAGAATGCATTGTGCTCCCCCACACTCCCCCCCCTCCCCCCAGGGTACCTCCCCAGACTGATGAACGACACTGTGAGATCCCAGCACCACACACTGCTACGTGACTCTTATCAAGCTGCCGCCAAATCTCTCCTTTAAAGTGGCCGGCGGGCATTGCAAACTGGTCCACTGCACATGTTTCTGCGCATATATATATATATATATATATTTATATATATATATATATATATATATATATATATATATATATATATATATATTTTTTTTTTTTATTCAATCAAATCATTAGTTCAAATGGCCCTCCAATTGAATTTTATTACCAGCTCACTAAAAATGTAACTAGCTTGTCTGAACGAATAGCGTAGTAATATACTGTGTTAGGTGGATATAACGATGCCAGTGTTTTCGCTGCCAACAGGGTCAGACTCTAACTTGAACATGAAAAATATATATGAGTATTTACATATATGAAGCATGATGTAACAGGGCATCTGCAGTGCAAGCCGCAGTGCCACAGGCTATGCAGGGTACTCCTAGGAGTAATGTGTAAATCACTATTAGCCTTGCTCGTGATGCACAGTACTGAGGCCCTTAGGGTCCATTTCAGCAACTATAGAATTTTGAATCTAAAGTATATGACGAAACTCATAAAATAGTTGTAAGGTGGTTTGGGTGAGGATCGAACCATTAACAGTGAAACTACAAGACCTACAACCTTGACATATCGTCCACAGAATATTTAATCATGCATCAATCATTGGGAGTTGCATACCTGTATATGATAGCAGCCTGTTCAATACGAGATTATACAAAACCCTTGGTGGCATGGCTGAGCCTCGAACCCATTGCCTTGAAAGGTATATAGAATGCCAGTCTTACCACATCTTATATCAGGATCTATTTTATTTCAAACACCAAAAAACGTACAAATATGCCCGGGACCACATGTTTAAAACACATTGTCTGCAAAGGCAACTTTACAAATTATATGTCGATAGAGTGACAAAAATATGTAGTTACTTTCCGAATGCTATTTTGAATATATTCAATAGAACACTGTATAGTCCTATTACAGGTCACTCAAACTTTGTGGTTAAATATCTCAGAAACAAGCTCGGGACCCCCTTATTTTTTTCTTAATTTCTGAGAGTATATACCATTTGCACCATTTTGTATTCGTATGGTGAAATCGTAGTTACTCTTAGCCTATACCCGCCGGCCACCTTAAGACGACCCCCACCGCTTAGAGGTTCCCCACCTTTAAGACTTCCCCCACCTTTGAGACGACCCCAACCTTTAAGACGACCCCCAACCTTTAAGACGACCCCCACCTTTAGAGAAATGGTCTCATGCAAAATACTGTTGTAAAACCTTTCCACTATAATATATATATAATAAATTAATTAACGAATATTGAGAAGAGTATATTTCAGAATTTTTTCATTTTCAGAAACCTGATATACAGGGGGTATCGATACATATATCATTCGTCATTGGGATATCCGATACCTAAGTTAGAAATGGCGATATATAGGGCCCCAGACAGGTAAAATCGACAAATAGACATGACCCTAGTGACAAGTGACAAGACCCATTTCTTAAAATCGACAAGTGACATAGACATTCCTTAAGTTCGACAAGTGACATGAGGACTAGTGACATTTTTACAGTGTTAGTGACAAGGGACAAGACACTTTTCTTCAAACCGACAAGGGACATCGACATTTCTTAAAATCGACAAGTGACACAGCAACCCCCCGTCTAGGGCCCTATACATGGATACCTATGGTATCAATGACATGCTTACAACAATGACATCACCATTCTCTACCTCTCCCTGTCCTTCTCTCTCTCCCTGTTGGTTTTTCTGTCCATGCTATCTGTCTCCCCCCGGCTCCCCTGTCTCTATCTCCCCGTCCCCTTTCCCTCCCCCCTCCCTTCAGCTCCCCCTCTCTCCCCCCCCCCCATCCCCCCTCCCCCCTTCCCTCCTCCCCCCCCTCCTTCCCTCCCTCCCCCTTCCCCTCCCCTCCCTCC